>JAMSGM010000026.1:0-137617 GCA_030462875.1 Grigorovia humatica | reverse complement strand
CATTCTATCAGTCATCGTCAGTCATTTATTTAGGCTAAAAGCAAACCTGAAACGATTACTTTCTATTCCAGCATTTTTGAGAAAAAAAAAGCAATACGTAATACATAAATTTTACTGATTAATTTTTAATGTATGTATATATTGTAAATAATTATTAATTTAATATTTTTTTTGTTTATTTTTCAAACACACAATTCTGCAATGGGAGTATGTTGGAGTAGGAGTAATCCTTATTTAACAAAAAAGTGTATTACTGATGTTAAAAATTTATGTATTAAAAAATTATATACAAGGGTGGAGCAGTAAGCATAGATAAATATATATATGTAAATATCTTATAATTGTGGTGCGAACATTTCAATCAATGGTGATTGAATGAAAGCTACACCAGCAACGAATAAAGTACCATTTAATAATAAAGTGTACATGGGTGATTCTCTGAACTCTTCGAATCTACCCTTGGGTTTCTTAAAGTCCTTTTGACCGTGAATTCCTGGCATTCCAAACATTGGTGCTGACATTTTGTGTGTGTGATAGTGTGTGTTGTAGTGAGTTGATTAGGTGTTAATGAGTCAAAAGTGTTGCCGTTTGGTCAAATTTCGTTTCGTTTTTCTCTTCCGGGCGGGAAAATTACTTAGCTACGTTTGTGGTGATTTCGCAATTCTGGAGGGCATCGCTTAACGCTGCGGAGAAATAGTGAGGATTTGTGTTGCTGAATATGTTGTTATGTTATTGATCCTATATGGATGTAATATAGAGAATATATGTGATGTGAGTTAAAAACGAAATGTGTATATATATATTTGTTTAAGGCCCCGTGAGGTTGTCTTGTTTTCCCCTCGTTTCGTAAATTGAAGATAAATCTGATTTGGTTTTGTACGAATCCGTGAATTGCATATCTTGTTCAATGACGAGTGGAGAACTTCTTGTAAAATGAGTCGATGGCTTGATTAATCCTCTTGAAACGAGGATTAGTATTAGTTGAAATATCTGGAATATTATTCCTACGGTTAGGATTACGATTATATGGGTAATTCACAATCTTACTCCTTCTTAGGGCTAAACCACTAGAATGTAATTTATCAGGGAGTGAGACTTGTCTCTTGTTCAGCAGTGACGTGGTGTCTAGTTGATAAAACATACAATTTATTTGAAACTTGATAATTCTATACATGTATAATATTATATCAAAAATATAAAACCCCATCATTATTGTAAAGAAAAACCAAAATCCGATTGTCATGAAATTTTGTATTATCTTTATTAAGAGATCAAAGATTGGAATCATATTGTCATATGTTAGCAAATTACTTATTATCATTCCATATAGCTATATTTATTTATCGTATTACTTAGTTTAATGTTATTATTGGTTGATTTTATACCAAAAAGCTACAACATTTTTTTTATTCAGTTTTAGATTGCAAATTAATTGAAAAATTACCTTTTTGCAGCAAAAGCAGCAATTGCGGCTTTAAGCAGCGTTTCCGAGGTTTTGTCCTGGGAAGAACTTTTTAAGGTTTCTCTGGCTGGAATTAGGGTTCGGATAAACTTTTCCCGCTGCTCGGCGTGCCCTGAAAACGTAGGTAAGGTTTGGCCCGTGTGCAGGAGGTGTGTTAGGGCTTTGCCCTAACTGCGAAGTGTCAGTAAAACGTGCGCGCTGTTGCTACACACATTTCTTTCTTGGTTGTTCTGCTTAGGCAACGGTTGTGTTCTTGCATCGAATCGTCAAGAGCCACCAAAATGCTTTGTGATAGTAAGATTCAAGACTTGTTTCACAGGCACTAAGGGTCTTTAACGATGTGGAGAGATCAAGACTCAAGAACATTTTGCAACCTAATTATTTTCTAGATTACTTCACTACATCTTCCTATCATATCAAGAAGGTGTCTACCCAAATCCAGTGGAAGGGAAAACTAACTTCTAACTTCTTAACAAAAGAAGTTGAATATCATTTATTGCATGTGTTATGTAATACTTACAAGTCACTTTCTTTTGAAAGTCGTACCCTGTCATGTATATGCATGCATGTTGCTCTTTTTCATTCCACATTTAAAGGTAGTAAACAATGTCACTTGTAATAATATCTTTTTACCCTGCTAAATAAACTGCGAAAGAGAAAATGTTTATATTTAATGACCTACAACTAAATACGATACCTTAGTGATCTTGCGTATTTATTTTATTATACCGGTATAAAATATTTTCAATAATGCATATAATATTATGGTATACTTGTATCAATACAACTTTATCTTATAAGATATTATATAAAGTTCTCATTAAAATCATAAATTGTTCTTTCATTTCGAATTTAATTCTGTTTCGAACCAAGTTAGATATTTTTTTTATTTTTTTTATTCACTAAGACATATCCCATATTATTGTACACCAATGACACTTAATTCTAAAGTCCAAACACGACGTATATGTAATCTAACTGGTACGGTAACTTTATTTAATTCATTTTCAACATTAACATCAGTGGGTAATTTTAAATTTATTATACGTTTATCTGAATCAACAAAATTACCATAAATTTCTACTGGTAACTCAACTTCTTCATCACCCCACCAACATTTTCTGGCTGGTTTCCTCCAAAATAATAATAATTTAGCATTTATATCAGGTTTAGGTACTAAATCATAAATTTTGGGCATTTCAATATTATTGTTTTTATTTTCATTATTTCTTGATATTGAACTACTCCTAGAATTATTATTTGAACGTACAGAATCTGCAATTGTAGCTAACCTTGATTTTCTTTTGGATCCACCATTGCTTATTGTAGGTTTTAAGGAATTGGCAATACCATTTGTAGTTGCACTTTTTACAGTTGAAATATGATCATTATTGATTTTATCCTTATCTTTATCTTTATTTCTGTTATATGATATAAAATTTGATAAAGATCTAGTAGAATTTGTTGGTGTCAATTTACTACGATTACTATCATCATCATAGATATTATTGTTATTACTATTATTTTTACTATTAAATTGTAATTCCCAATTTGCTCTTGCCTTTGACAATTTATCTCTAAATTGTTGCGTACTTTCATTTTCTAGTCTACAAAGTGATAATGAACTAATGACTGTTTTACCAACTTCTTGTGTTCTATCACCCCAAGTACTATCAATATTAAAACCTGATGAACAAAGCATATTCATTAAATGTTGTTCTGCTGGGCCCAATTTTCTATCAGTATTTATTACATTTTTTTTCATATTATTATCATTAATTTTAACTTTATCATTATTGCTATTATTATTACTATTATTTTTACTATTTATATTAGTGTTTGATTTGTTTTGATATTTTAATCTATTTGATGAGTATAAACCTTGAAAAATTGAATTTTTACTTGTTAAATAACTGCCAGCAGCTAATTTAATTTGTGCCATAAAATGTTGTAAAAGGTCATTATTATCATCTTCTTTTTGTTCATTTGAAATAGATGAATCATTTAAATTATTGAAAGTGAATTCTTGTTGTGGTACACAATAATAATCTAAATCTTCTCTAAGTACAATAATGATTGGTTTTTGATGTAATAGATCATTATCTGAGGCTGACTTATTAGATAAATTAGATGAGCTATTATTATTACTTGATGAATTAAAACCGAAAAATCCTTTTGCTGTATTCATTAAACCGTTATTATTTTGATTCTTAGCAAAAAGTTTTTCCACCGGATGATTAACTAGATCTTCATGTGCCTTTGTAAAGATGTCCATAATGTATTCGAAACATTCAGGTGAGAAATTCGTAATATAAACTTCATCACCAGGTGTTAAATTTGTAATTACTTGACCATCTCTGTTTAGAAAAACACCAGAGGGAAAAAGACAAAGTAGAAGGGATTCTGGTAGTGACATTAACTGATCTCTAGTAATAAAATAATGGTTTTCTTGTATATTTAAATGAATTAAGGAATTACCATATTCATCATTTGAATTTGGACTGTAATAGTTGTTGTTGTTGTTGTTGTTGTTGTTGTTGTCGTCGTCGTTATTGTATTGATCCTGACCATATGTACTATCTTTTAACATATTATTAACTACGTTCGGTGTACCATCCGGTGACACCTGAGTGATTATGTTCTGCATGATATATCAAGGTTTGATAGAAGGGCGATATATCAGAAAAGGAGCAAAACAGTTTGTAACTTTGGGTAAATTAGCTATCGTATAGTGCGGCCAGAGGGGGAGAGACAGATAGAGAGAAATAAAAGGTATGCGGTGTGTGTAGAGAGTTATTTGGCTTTGATTTGTGTGTGGCGGCCAGTGAAGGGAGAGGAAAGTATTAGAAATTACGTGTTCCGCGTAGTCTGAGTGTGCACCCACGGGCAGAAGAGTCAGGCAGTAGCAAGGCGGCGGCGGCGGCACGGGTCAATGGCTTCCACGGCGGTGTGTTGTGGTTCTTGCAGTGGAAACAAAAGTAACGCATTGTTGCCAATGGCGAAAGAATTCAAAAATTTGCGATGACAAAACGGAAACGTCAATAGCGATTAACCACGAATCTGTCCACACTCTGCCAGAGGTTCTGTCCAGCCGTCTCGCATGTCCCCCGTCTGGCGTATCGCGTCCAGTGTCGCTGGTGGTGTCCTTTGCGGTGCCACGGCGACATACTACTACATGCACACCAGAGACAGCCGTTACTCCACAACCACCGTGCCACACACACCGATAACAAGACTGCACTTCGATAACTATGCAACTGGAGGTGAATACCGTAAGGGTCCCAAACCCGGTAACACTAAACACTCCCCAACCAGCAAACATCAAGAAATGATGACTGAATTGAAACTATCGCCCTTGAAATTCTTCCAATATGGATTCCCAGGTCCCATCCATGACATGGAGGATCGGTATCAATACGTCTCTTGTTACAATAGGCAAACAAGAAACCCATATTGGGTCTTGGAACATATTACACCAGAGACTCTAGCCAATAGAAATGGTGATCGTAAGGGTTCCTTCTTTAGAGAAGATGAAAATATACCAACTGATTTTAGAGCTAAGTTGGTGGATTATTTCCGTTCTGGCTTTGATCGTGGTCATCAGGTACCTGCTGCTGATGCTAAATTTTCACAAGATGCAATGAATTCAACATTTTATTTAACAAATGTGAGTCCACAAGTAGGTGAAGGTTTTAATCGTGATTATTGGTCACATTTCGAATATTTTTGTAGAGGTTTAACTAAGAAATTTAAGGACGTTAGAATTATGACGGGTCCATTATTTTTACCTAAGCGGGATGAAATTGATGGTAAATTCAAAGTCACTTATGAAATGATTGGTAATCCACCAAATGTCGCAGTACCAACACATTTCTTTAAATTAATCGTAGCAGAAAATCCAATCAATGACGCTAGTGGGGAATCAAATGGTAAATACTTATCAGTAGCAGCATTTGTTATGCCCAATCAACCAATCTCCAATGATACTAAATTAACAGATTTTGAAGTTCCAATTAACGCTTTGGAAAGAAGTACAGGTTTACAATTACTTCACATGGTTGACCCTCAAAGAATTAAACCCTTATGTAAACAAGTAGATTGTCAATTGGTAATTAGAACTTTCGACAATAATATGAAGAAATTATCACCACCACCAACTCCACCGCAAATACCTTCCAAATCTATCAAGATAAATTGAGCATTCCTCATCTAAATAAACTACTACAATTAATATATATATATGTATAGGTATATGTACAAAGGTACCGTGTATATTACAGACGCCCCCACCTAACAACGCACCGTCGTGGCATAGTATCATTCGAAACCCTAAAAGAATTTCAGAATTTTTCAGTTTCCGTCAATGGAAGAAAGAAAAATGGAAATTTTATAAAATCTGGCTTTCTTGCCGAATAACATCAACTGAACCACAAAACGTATTCCAACAAACACCTATACAACTACTATTATTATATCTAATGTACTCTATGATGATACTACCAAAAATTTCTTATCTACATTATCTGAAAAGCTCGCTAACAATAGTGGACTTATCTTTGAAGATTAAAATTTGCATAATCACTGATTTGATACATACATTAGTTATTGCTTGTAAATAAAAGTAATTGTATGGGGAGTTCTGAAATTTGATATCAATTATATCTTGTCTTATATGTTATATATATATATATAAAGAGAGAGAGCGAGAGATGGCTAGATAGATTTGCAATCTACTCCAGTTCACCATCTGTATCTATGGAAAAATTTTCTTCAATGGAATTTTTCTTAGTCAAATCATTATTGCTAACATTTTTCAATGGTGAACCAGTGTTAGGTGGTGGCGTCCATTCCTTTTTAGTTGCTGTATCAGGTGTATCAATATACGTTGTTTGTGGAATAATTTTAGTGTCGCTTGTCATAGTAGATAAGTTTGCATTATCAAATTCATCATCATCTTCTTCATCATGAGCAATTTGCTTCCCGTCTACAGAACCATTTCCAACCTTATCTTTCTTATCTTCAGTGTTATCTTTCTTCACTCGAGTGGGTAATTGGGGTGGAATTTCTTCTTCTAAATCATCATCACTGAATTCACCATTTTGTAATGAAATACCATGACTAGCTAATGTTTCTTCAGCAGTTTTCTTATTTGTATCATCAGTACTTGCACCAAACGAATTAAATCTACGTCTTTCTGGTAATGATGGTAATTCCTTTTCCCTCTTTTGTTGTTCATAATATCTTAATGCTTCCTCTTGTTGTCTTAATTGATGACGATTATATTGGAACGGATCGTTTCTCTGTTGTGTCTTTTGAATACGTGGTTCTGGATATTCTTGGTAATCACTATCAACATTGTCATCATCTTCACCTAACCAATTTTTCTTAACACCATTAAACCAAGAACTAACTTTAGTGGCAGCATCTTGGAAAGTCTCACTAGCAGCATTAGCCACTTCAGGCAAATCTTTTTCCACTAAATGTGACCAAGATTCATCATCATCATCACCATAATATTCCCTACGTTGTTCTTTAGTTAATTTCTGTCTTTGCCTTCTTTCTTTATCTTTACGTCTCAATTCAGATAATTCTTTATCAGTTAATTGACCTAATGAACGACGATCATAATTACCATAATTTTTAAAGTGTGGATTTGAATTTTGACGATTTGGTATTGAAGATTTATTATATTTATTATTTAATTCAATTGCTAATAATTCATCTCTCTGTAATTGTGATTTATTGCCAAATTCAACATTTGCCATTGGTTTATTAGGTAGTTCAATATCTTTATTAGTTTCTGGATCGGAAAGGTATAATAATGCATTAAATGCCGGGTTCAAGACACCTTGTGAAGCAATTAGGACAGTTTTGACATATTTTTCTTCAATATTGGGGAATGCTTCCTTTAATTGATCTAAAATCTCATTCTTCTCCTTTACTGGAGTGACAGATTTTCTACTGGGTAAAGCTGGACGTTTATCGTCATCATCATCTTCTTCTTTATTGTCTCGTTTAGTGGGTTCATTGACATTTGCAATTTGTGCGTTTGTCTCTGAGGTATTCTTCTCTTGAGTTAGTGTATCATCAATACCTGTTTCATTGTTGACGTTCAAATCTTTAGGATCAAGTACAACTGGCTCCGGATTAACTAATTGGATATCCTCACTGATATCAACATCTTCAATGGATTCACTTGATTTAGCAGTCTGAGACATGACTTGAATGTTCTGTTTAGTTGCAGTTTGCAATTCTCCTGTTGCCGTCCTTCGTTTTAATTTTTCGTCAAAAATCAATTACAAAAAGCTGCGGTTGTAAACTGTGGATTAAATGAAGGATTGCATGAAAAATCTCACAAGGTTTATATGGATAGGAAACTATATGAGTCTATATCTGTTGTACTGAAAATGAATTCCTGCCCGAGAAGAGCCAGAGTATTGAAACCTTTATTAACGGAATGACCATTTTTACATGCTATTTTTCATTTCTCTTAGTCCAGCCATAACTTCTACTCTACTCAATTGTTTATGAGGATCATTAACAGCTTCTCTCACTAAAGGATCATCTAATCTCATAAATGGATTAAATTCTAATTCATCATTTAAAGTGAATAATCCTGTTGTAACCTCATTTTCATTTGCAAATTGTTCTAATCTATCAAATGCGTCATTATCATTTTTCGATTTGTAAACTAAATTACGAACAAATCTTACATTATTTTTAGTATATTCATGGCCGGGATAAATAACTGTCTTCTTCCAATCTTCATTAGTGCCACCTACAGATTTTAATAAATGATTATTTAAAGATTCGTCCATGTCTTCAGCATTCCCTTCAAAAAATCTACCACAGCCAGCGGTAAATAAAGTATCACCCGTAAATAAACATTTTTGATCTGTTTCATTATCTTCCACTAAATAACAAATTGAATCCTTGGTATGACAAGGGGTTCTAATGCAGGTAATAGTTAATTCATCACCTAACCTAAATTTGTCTAAATCGTTTGGTATGGATTTAGCTCCAGGTGATTTGTTGGATCCAGCAATGATATCAACTTGTTTCCCCTTACTCTTTAAGAATTGTCTAAACATTAAATTACCATTCGCATGATCGTAATGATGATGTGTGTTTACAATGGCAGTGACACTATTTAGTTCTTTCACAGATAATTCTTTTTGCACTTCATCGAATTCTGCGGGATCAATAAGCCATGATTCGTTGCCAGCTTTAGTGGATAAAAGGTAACAGTAGTTGACACCACCGGTGTTCCATCTCATCTTAATCGGTTTCACCAACATTGCAAATTTATTGATAATCGGCAATCTCTTGAACATACAAGTGGAATTGGCACCTAGTCCAAAGCCTGCGCAAATGTGGCATGCATCCTTGTATTTATACTTCCTCTGTCGGTTTCTTCGTTGAAATTTGGCGGCACGTTTTTTGTCGGTTTCCTTTTTTGCTGTCGGTTTTTCTTTGCATATCAATTCCGGCAGATCACGTGAAACTAGTGTCACGTGGCAAACTCTCACGTGCTCATTATCTTGTTTTGTCTTGCTACATAGTGAGGATATAATAACATACCACATACCAACTACATACCAATTTATCTTTTTTCTGTCTTTCGTTAAGGTCACCTCAAGTGATCGTGCTAGCTCTTATAGCCACCAGCTTTAGTCAGATCAACATTCAAGCCAACCAGCTTCTTCTCTAATTTTAACCTTTGCAATTCTTGCCAACGTGCCAATTGTGCTTGTTTGTGTAATTCAAAACCAAAAATTTTTGGTACATATCTCTTTGTTGGATGTCTTGGGACAATATCTGGGAATGCTTGTAAAAACATACCGGGGAAACTTGTACCGAAAAACGCACCATCGATGGAACTATGTCTGGCGGATTTTGGTATATATATATCTTCACATGCTGGACAATATAATTTAACACAATCTTTACCTGGTATATCATGTAATCCCATCGGTAATAATGGTTGGAAATTACAATAAACACGAGGACAACGACCAAAATCAGCATCTCTATATTTAGCTAACATTTTTTGTAATCCTTTCACTGTGATAATATAACGTGCATGTACTAATCCATAAAATTTACAAGCATCAGAATCCAATTGTTTTAATCTTGTTTGTGACATCGAATTCAATATACTTTCATCTAATTCATCTACTATGTATTGAATCACTTGTGTAAATTTTGCAACAGTTTTTTGTAAATTGATAAGATTGAACCTATCTGTAATATATTCCGGATCAATATCACAAAAATATTCATTACCTTTCTTACCTAAAAATAAGTCAATCCACATATCAACATAATCTGATGAATCTGTATCATCCATATCCACATCTTCACTTATTTGAGTCCTTTGTGATATCGAATCACCATTCTCCCTTGACATCGCCACTAACGTATCTGCACTCCTGCCACAAAACTCGCCGGAAACAAACACAGAATCAAATCCTTTGTTGCCCTCCAAAAAGTGTTCTATTTCTTAATTTTTCCATTAAAATTTTCATTCCATTTTTTTTCCGTTTTTTTTGGTTTTCCGCAGTCGAAAATAAAAACAAAAACAACAAAAAAAATGAAATGAAAAAAAAAATCGAAATGAAATGCAAAAAAAAATAGTCAAGAGTTTATTCGACTCAATTGTCACACCGCGTTACCCACATTTTTACATCATATATGAGACTACTGAAATATCCACTCGAATTAGCGAAAGGTGAAAAATTAGTCAGTTTAGTTCTAAATGGTCCGGATTTGGTCCTACTAAGTAATCAGGGGAATATCATAGTATGGAAGCAATTAGATCTCATCAATACCGCCAATGATGTCATCTCTTTACAAGATTTGAAGGTTAATAATTTATTTAATGTAGAATTGTTGCATGGAAAGGGTAAACAAAATAAATTAGCCAGTGAAACATTTTGCATTATATCAATCGGGAATGATAAATTTTTAATTGGTACAGAATTAAGTATACATATTTGTCCCACAGGAGCTAATAAAGATAATACTTCCAAATCTGTCAGTAGTCAAATGACAGAAAAACTACTATTTTCTTGTCAATCACCCACTGTAATTACAGATATTAAACTTGACTATAATGGTAAAATTTTATTCATATTAACAAGTAATCCTAATGAAATTATTCTATATGACATCATAGACATGAAATTTTTAAACAAAATCAAACTAAGTAAAATTAATATGAAACCAATGACTTGTATAACAGATCCAATGAATCAAATTTTTACTATCTTTACGTCTGATAGAACAATTTTAATTTATCAATATAATAATTCCGGTAATTATAAACTAATTAATAAATTATTACAATTTAACCAAATGAATCCATTACATTATAAGATTTCAATGCCACCACAGGCTAATATGATACCCGTTATTAATTCAGTGAAAGGTACGTCTACCACTTCAGTAACATCAACCGTCTTATTAGATAGAAACAATAATTTCAAAATTTCATCTACAATCCTATCACCGGCATCAAATACTTGTAAAGTATTAAAATATTCACCAATTATTTATGGAAAGACAAATTTGAAAAAAAATAAGAAAACTCGTTACAATTTATTAGCAACTTCTGGTTCAAAAACTGGTTCTATCTTAGTTTGGAATAATAAACGTAATAAACCATTATTTAATGCTTTACAAATTTCTGATTCACCAATTAATGATATGATTTGGTCACAAGATGGATTAACATTATTTGCAATTTCAAATGATAATACTCTTTACACTTTTGCCTTCCAACAAAATGATTTAGGTGAATCCTTAAATAATGATATAGTTATTGCATTACAAAACGAGAATAAAAAATTACCACCCTTGGAACCACTAAAAGTTGATGAGCTTGAAAATATTAATACTAATAATAATAATAATACTAATAATAGTATATCTAAATCAGTAATTAAACAAGAAAATAATTCTTCGACAGATTTGAATAATGATAAAGATTCAATAAATAAAAGCAGCAATAATAATAAATTGAAGACTAATATAGATTCAAAAAAATCTGAAAATGAAAATAATGAAAGTGTAGTTGAAAGTGATTCAAATGAAAACATAAATAATAGTATCAATAACCATAATACAGAAAATAATAATAATATTCCCGGTGTTAAGCACATCAAAAGTTCAACTATGGAATTCAATCCACCGTCATATAACGTCCCTAAAGATTTGAAACGTAAACCAAAAGATGCAATTGATCCAATAACAAATGCTTCAGTAATAATGAAAAAACAGAAAAAGGAATTGGAACAAATGGATTTCTTAGATACAAATTTATTATTACCAAATGTATCATTTTCTAGAATTAGATTAGCATCACCTAAGATTAGATTAAAATTTAATTATTCTCCGATACAAAATCAAAATTTAGAGATATCAATAAGAAATGGTTCTGGTAATGAACAATTACCAACTATAGTTACTTTAAAATCAAAATTAGGTGAACAAGATAATAAATTATTTGAAAATTATTTACCTAAATTTGTTACTATGTGCACATCAGGTAAAGATTTTTGGTCACTTGCCACTAGTGATGGTACATTATATATATTATCAGATAATGGTCAAAGAATTTTACCACCTATAATTTTAGGTGTACCTATAAGTTTCTTAGAGGCCAATGATAATTTTTTATTAGTTGTAACAAGTTTAGGTGAATTATATTGTTGGAATATACATCAACAAAAGTTATTATTCCCAGTAAATTCAGTTTTCCCCATTTTAAATCCTTCATTGAGATATAGTGATGATGTATTAACTAGAGCTGAAAATATTACTATGTGTGCAATTACTAAGTCTGGTGTACCTTTAATAACATTGAGTAATGGTGATGGTTATATGTTTGATAAAGATATGGAGACTTGGTTATTAATTAGTGATAGTTGGTGGGCATATGGTTCTCAATATTGGGATATGACAAATACTACAAATTTAAGTAATCAGTTTGCCAATGCTGATGATGATAAGGATAAGATCGCTTCATGGAATTCAGATGGTATCAAAAAAATTGTTAATGATATTCAAGGTAATAATTCGAGTATCATAAATTATATGGAACGTAAGACAAATGATGAATTGAACAGAAAGAACCGTATTAAAAATTTACAAAAATTTGCTCGTGCGATTTTAATGAAGGAAGGTTTCGAAGATATGGAGGAGATTGTAACGTTATCGCATTTAGAAAATAGAATCCTTGTATCGTTGAAACTTGAAGAAGTGAAGGAATTTAATAACTTAATCATTGTTTATTGTGTTCGCCTTGGCGAATTAGGTTACACTGATCGTTTGAACGATGTACTACAATGGATCTATAACGACAATGAACTCGATAAACCGTTATTGAAAGATATGTCAAGAAAAAATTTGTTGAAGGACATTTTATTTGCTTGCGCTGAGATTAGACATGTTCAAAGAATTACAACAGAATATGCTTCTGCTGTAGGTATAATTAATGACACTATATAGAATCTATGTTCTTTTGATGAAAAAAAATAATTAATAGACTGAAAATACAATATTTTAATGTATTCGCTGGCCATGTTTCTCTCTTCGTTTTCTTTCTGACATGGTATTCTTGTTCAAAGAAAATGTACTAGTCAACTCTTTCAAGACAATTTATAAACGTTGTCACTTGTCCAACCTTTTTGCGATAAAATTCCCTTAACTGGACCTTGTGCAAGGTCAATTTTCTCACCCGCAATGACATCGATATAAGAATCTGGCCCACAAACAATGGAAAGTTGATCATTACTCGTTGATGGTAACGGCGGTAATGAAAAGAAAACCTTGCTGATATTTTCGCTGATGTTCTGTGATTTGACATCTTCAAAAATATTCAATTGCATATCATTATTTGTTGTGCAAGATAGTGTTGGTAAATCTAGAAGTAACTGTCTTAAGGGCCCCAAATCTGAAACAGTTCGACAAGAATAAAATACGTTCCAATTCTTCTGTATATTGGATCTAGCGATATTATGAGTCAGTAAAATTTGTAACGCCGTTACAATACCTGTACCAGCACAGAAAAAATTGACAACTTTCTTATTACTTGGGATTGTGTAATCAATAAATGGTCCTCTTACTTCTACAATTTCATTTATGGGTAAATCGTGCAGCCATCTAGATACTTCGCCATCAGCATATTTCTTAATGAATAATGTGAGTTTACAATGATCCTGTGAAACGATTTTGTTGGAAGTCAGTATCTCACTGCTTTTATCGGGGAAGGACAAAGTCTCCACTTCATCATTTTCATTTATTGAGATTGGCAACGGTGTATAATTTCTTGTTACCATTAGAAACGGTTGTTTTATCTCAATAGACCAGATATTGTTCAAACATTCAGATGACCATAACACAGTGTTTTGTATGCTGTCTTTTGGGGTTAATTCAAGTAGGAAGTGGGACTCGCCACAGAGAACCCTTTTGGTAACCGTGTATTTCGAGAACTGGTAAGGATTGAGTAGGCCCGACGTTCCTCCATGCCGTTGTTTGTCCTTAAAGTGATAGTATGAATACAAACCAATGGCACCCACTCCAGCAGTGGTAGTAAGCAATAAAGGTACGCTTCCTCTTAGTCTTGTATTAACAGTTTTCACGCGGGCCATACGGCTCAGACGTTGTAAGTTTCTAAGCATTGTTGTCATCTAGAAGATCCTGAATGTGAATATTATATATATATCGTACTATGAAATGGTTTATATAAAGATTATCAGTAGTACAAAGAGGAGAAACACAACAAGAATATACAAGAGATAAAGACACCATTTGTTCATGTTTTGTTGCCGTCTCAACGCTTTGTCTAAATGTTTAGAGGCCATTCTAGTGTCGTCTACCACGGAATAAATGTTAGCTTCGATGTTATCTACCATAACACCTTGTTGTTGTACCACGTTACTCAAGTCCTGAAATATTTCATTCAGTTCCGCTATACCTTGGCTTATTTTGTTTATCTCTTGGTCTCTCTGTTGGATTAGGTTTTGTTGGTACACGAATTCTTTATTGTTTATTGGATCTGCCTCGATTATCATATGAGCCTTGGAAGACATGGCGGCATCATTACCGCCACCAGTATCACCCTCTCTAGAAGTACGTATTTCCTCTTCTTGACGTAAGGCAGCTATATTCTCGTTCAACTTCTTCCTAGCATTATCGTTCATAAGTTTTATCATGTTCTTATAATTCAATTGAGTATTTCTGAATTCACTTATAGAAATCTTCACATCTTTATTCAGCTTCTCCCTAGAAATTAGCTGTGTCTTATCCAGCGTAGATTCATCTATGGTATTCATTTCTTGAATAGAAACATTTATCCTTTCAATAAGGGACCTTACCTTTTCTATAAGCTCCATAGATCTCTTATCAATCTTATCCACAATTTTAGCGTTTCCATTCCCATCCCCACAATGTTTCTGCAAACTTGTTATAAACTGTTGTAAAGTACTGTGCTGGCCATTGATCTCAAACAACTCAGCCGCTATTTGATCCTTTAATTTATCGTAAAGTGGTGAGTCGGAGAAACCTCGTGTCTCACCCCCAGAGGACCAGGTATGACCAAGTGATGGAAAATCTTCAACATAGTGGCCCGCACTCATTCCTAGTGTGTATTATAAAAGTTTACGATGCCAGATTCACGATGGTGTCCTCTTACAGCACTAATGAAACTTTTTCTTTGTAATAATAAATGGAAAAAGTTTTCAAAAGTATCGTTGTCATCAAACCTTCCAGTCAGAGAACCTCTCAAAGCACGTAACAACTCAGGATGACGGAAGCACAGCAATCCAAGCCCAAGAAGGACAACACGAGGGGTAAGTTTCGTAGAACTCAGGGCCCGCAAACTGGTAAGAATAACAAGAAATCGAGCAAGAATCCAACTCATGCACATCATGACGAAGATGAAGATAACGTATGTGTCATTTGTGCCGAACACTCTGAATTTGCCGCTATCACACCTTGTAATCATAGGACTTGCTACAAATGTTCGTTCAGACAGTTGGCATTATATGCTAAGAGACATTGTCTGATTTGTAGAACAGAAAATGATAAAGTCTTATTTACCTCCTATACGCATGACAATTATAACGATGTTATGGAGAGTTATGCAACTCGTCTGATATTCAATGAAAAATATCAAATAAATTTCACAACCAATAAGGTGGAAGAAATGACTTTAAATTTATTGCAATATAATTGCTCTCTATGCCAAGATGGGAGCGAATATAAAGATCATGATTTTGGATCATTCAAAAAATATAACGAACATTTGAAAAATTCACATGAAAGGACTATCTGTATGATATGTGCTACACATAAATTTGCATTCCCATCAGAATTGAAAATCTATACTCAAAAACAACTAAAGAACCATCAATCACGAGGTGATTATGAAGGTTTTAAAGGACACCCAATGTGTGGATTCTGTTCTGGTAGACGTTTCTACTCTGATGATGAATTATACTTACATATGAGAGAAAAGCATGAAAAATGTCATATTTGTGATAGACTAGATTCAACTCAACCGCAGTATTTTAAAGATTATTATCAATTGTTTGAACATTTCAAATCTGCACATTACGCTTGTACTGTTCAAACTTGTTTAGATGCTAAATTCGTTGTCTTCGCAGATGAATTAGAACTACAAGCTCATATCCTGAAGGAACATGGTGACCTTATCAGAGGGAAACCAAAATTTTTCCAGTCTGAATTATCAACATTCATTTCTACGCCATCAAGGGTAATCAGAGATAATAATAGTTACCAAACAAATACTGATAATGCACAATCATTATATGGTAATAGAAGTACAAGTAACAGTATAACTAGAGAAAGTAGTAATGAAACACCGGAAATGAAACAGATTAGATTAGAGGAAAGAGCGAAACATTATTTAAATAGCTCTATGGAGGAATTTGAAACATTCAAATCTTTCAATAAAGATTATGATCAGAATAAAATTACAGCAATAGAATTGTTGAACGCTTATAAGACCATTTTCCCATCTACAGAAGCTGATGTTTATTTATTAATACACAATTTATCTGAAACATACCCTACATCTTCTAAGAAATATCATGAACTGGACACAATTTATGTCAGTCATGAACAAGAAATGCAAAGGAAAAGGGATTTACCCTCCTTGACAGATGATGCATTCAAACCAATTGTAAGAGGTATATGGGGTACCAATAGTTCCAATGTCAACACTGTGACACATGGTACTAGTAGTAGTAATAGCAGTAATAGTAGAACAGATTTATCAAAGTTACCCACTTTACAAACACCTAAAAATAATGATCCATTCCGCTCTTCATATCAAGTAAAACATCTTAGAAATAACCAACCAACAGTAAAGAGCGCTGTTAAGCAAACTTTACCAAGTTTAATGTCATCTACAGTACGAAGCAATAAGAGTACACCAACAACTGTCAGTAGTAGCTCATCAAAATCATCATCGCACATAAGCGACAATATGGAATTAGGTTTGATTCCTAGCGTTAATACCACAAATCAGTCGCTTTCTTTTGCTCCAAATAATTTGGAACGTGTAGAAAATAGAGCCGTAGGAAATGTAAGTCTCAAAAACTTGAAGCTAGAATCATTACCCAAACCTAAACCAAAATTTGTCGCTCCACCACTTGAGGAAAAGAAATTACCAGATCCCAAAAATTGGAGCAAACAAGAAAGCACAAAGAGTACAAATAATGAACTAGATGATATGTTTAATGGTTTATTAGTAGATAAGAGTAAAAACGCTAGGAAGAAGAATAAACAAAAACAACTACTATTCCATATTGGAGCATAGTCACCACTATTCACCACACTTTTTCATACCATAGCAACTCCTTAATTTGGTAATATATTGATAGACGTATACATATAGCTGCTTTTTCTATATATGTATCATATGTATTGTATATTTTTGTATATCACTATATTTAACGTATTTTATTGTGCAAAACTTTAGTGTCAATTTATTTGGAACAAAAAAAAAATATAATTGAAAAGTGTCAAACACCAAGTTTGGTATTTTGAGGAATATCAGGAAACACAAGCCACTGAATTCCAAGCTGTATAATTGTCGGATCCTTATTGTGATAAATATATTAAGTCTTACAACGTCATGGTAGATAAAAGTAACGTAGAAAAGCTTTGTCAATTGTTTGACAAAAAATTAGGTGAGTCCGTAGAGGCGTCTAAATACAACAAGATCTTGGATAAAGTATTCGCCATGTCAATCAAAGACATGGATAGTAAACCTGATTTTATGAAAGACATTGAAAATGTTGTGGTTCGTGCTTATCAAGATCATGCAGAAACTAGGGAACATTTAAGTGATCTCATTCAAAAAGATATTAAATTTTCTTTAACGTTATTCAGACATATGACTTCTCAACAAATTCATGTATTGGTAGGTTCATTTCATGATACTGATGAAAGTTTAAAGCTTTTAAAAGAAATTGAACAGTGTATAAAGTTCACCATACACATTGATGCAATTCCATTTTATTTGGGATGTATCTTACAATCTTTGAATAAGTTTGAATATGAGTTTGCCGATATAAAATGGATGGTGAAACAACTATGTCTAAGAATGAATAGAGATGATTGTAAACATATTGCACTCCTAATATTCACCATTTTGAACAGTAAGTATGAAAAAGATTTTCAAAGACAATTCTTGTCCTTTGTGGAAAATTTATTAATTGAAGCAGAGGAAGATTTAGACGATTCAGCTACAACAATTCTCATAGAAATTTTAACAGAACTTTATCCTGTTTTTACTTTGCTTTGTTCATCAATTTTACTGGGTAATGACTTTGATAAATTGCTGCATAGTAAAGCAACCTCGAAGCAAACAGACATAAAGCTAAATTTGAAAATTTTGAACTTACTAGCAGTTGCCTGTATTGATGAAAATATTAGAGCTCATATTTCTGAACACTATTTATCCATTCTAGAAGAAGCCATGAGCATCGAAAGTTTACTGATCCCATGCACTTTAGTTTTGATTAAATCTTGGTCATTCAGTAAGTTACAAAAGTATTCAATTCATGACTTGGCAACTATTGCAGCTGAAGGTTTTCTCAGAGCAATTGCTAGTGATAATAAGGATAATATTACAGCATCAATTGAAAGTTTAGTGTTTTTAAGTTTAAAAGTTTCAGTGAAATCTATATTGAGACATTACAACAACTTTTGCCCAACAGTAGCTAAAAAAATCATTAGTCTTCCCTGTGATGATCCTGATTTATATGGTTTACTTTTTCTAGTAGGTAATTTGGGTAGTATGCCATCTAAGAATGCTAACTCTGAAGCTAATGTTTTAAAGGAATTGAAACATTATGCTGATTTAGAAAATCCTACAAAGAGTGAAAATGAGAGTAAAGATGATATGCTTGCTGTCAAACGATTTAATAAAGAATATGTAATTGATTACAAAATAATATCGCATTTTCGTTCTAAACTTCCCGATATGTCTAAAGCATGTATTGATGCGCTTTTGAGAATAATATATAATACAAGTCATGATAGAACACAATGTGCCAAGTGTGTTGAACAAGGTGCTGTTATTATATTACTTGAGTATTTAATGAATAAAAAACACGAAGATATGGATACAAATTTAATCGCTGTAAGATCATTAGCTTTAATATTAATCTATACAAATCCATCATCAGTTTTTAATAAATACTCACCTTTGAGTTCAATTCCTTTTCTTTTTGAAAGTTTATTTATAAGCTATTCTAATGATCCTAATGAGAAGTTTTTCCTTAATAAAGATGAGGTAAATAACAGTGACATTATGTGGTGTTTGCTTGCCCTTACGAACTTAGCATCAGATTCAAAGGATGGTGAAGATATTTGTAAGGCAATTGCTTTGAATCCAAAGTATTGGGATGTTATTGAATCATTGATGTTAGATAATACACTCGATATTCGTAAATCTACATTAGAACTTATTTGCAACTTAATGAGCCATCCCATTTCAATTGCAGCCAAATTTTTCAATTTTGAAAATACTCGTAGTGTCAAAAATTTTAATACGTTAATACTTTTATTAACTTCAAATGATTTAGCTACTCATAGGGCCATAACAGGTATATTTGCAAATATTGCAAGTTCGATCCCATATATTGCTAAGCTTTTATTAAGTCAACCTAAGCTTATAGAAGGATGTACAAAGATATTTATAAGTGACATGGAAGATGCACTAGTTGTACAACGAGTATTGACATTATTTTATTCACTATTCGAACTTGCTCCCTATGACGATGAAGATTCAAAGAAAGATTTCCAAGAAGTGCTGAAAATGCAGGATATTGTCGTTTTGAAAGATGGATTGAATAAGTACATTACAGAAATCGGTAAGGGAAATACAGAGGAGAGGGGATTGGCAGAGGCAGTACTTAATAGCATCACAAGAGCTAAGGAAGCAAATTAATCAATTTTGATCCTCGTAGCTATTAATATTATACTAGTGTCAGGTTTATTTTTTGCAGAAAGTACTGCTACCTAATATAATTGCTACTTCCAATTCAGGTAACAGATAGGGCTATATATAATATACAAACTTAGCTAGTTCGAGTAGGATTCATGGGGTGTCTTTCCTTTTTCGATCAGAATAATCGTTTTTTTTGTTGACGCGTTTATTCTCTTCTTTTGTTTACATTTTTATTATACGCGTTTTTGTAATTCGAGGAATTTTTGCAAGTAGTGAAAAATTTGCAAATAGTAACATTTCCCTACAAAGCGTTGGGTTCTAAGCTGGATACTAGGTAGTAGACCCTATATTTTTGAAGTTTATATTACTATTACTTTCGAGTATTTTTTTTGCCACAAAAAGAAGCATATAATTTTAGATCAGATTCAGATCAAAAAAAAATCTGATACCCACAATATTGATTTAACATCGATATTTCGAAGCTTCGAGGGACTAAAAGAAGTAACAACAACATCTTATCGTACTATAGAACATGGGTATTACAGGCTTATTACCACAATTGAAAAGTATTCAAAATCCTGTCTCTTTGAGAAGGTATGAAGGTAAAACGTTAGGTATTGATGGTTATGCTTGGTTACATAGATCCGCATACTCATGTGCCCATGATTTAGCCTTAGGGCAACCAACAGATAAATATTTGCAATTCTTTATCAAAAAGATTAAAATGTTGAAATCGTTCAATATTGAACCCTATTTCATTTTTGATGGTCGCTCATTACCTGTTAAGAAGCAAACTAATTTGAAAAGATTAGAGAGCAGGGTCACAAATAGAGAAATTGCAGAAAAACTATGGAAGTCTGGTGAGAGAAAACATGCAATGGAATATTTCCAGAAAAGTGTTGAAATTACACCTGATATGGCAAAATGCATTATCGATTACTGTAAAACAAATTATATTAAATATGTTGTAGCTCCTTTTGAAGCTGATCCACAAATGGTTTATCTAGAAAAAAATGGCATTATTGATGGTATAATATCAGAAGATTCAGATTTATTAATTTTTGGCTGTCAAACTTTGATCACCAAATTGAATGATTATGGTGAATGTATTGAAATCTGCAGTAATAATTTCACTAAGTTACCTCCTAAATTTCCGTTGGGTCATTTAAGCGATGAACAGAAAAGAACAGTGGTTTGTCTTTCTGGTTGTGATTACACTGATGGTATACCCAAAATCGGTTTGATAACTGCAATGAAATTAGTGTTGAAACATGGTACAATGGAAAAAATTATCACTGAGATTCTCAGGGCAAATAAATTAACTGTTCCAAAAACTTTTAAGGAAGAATTCGAGTTAGCCAATTTTTCATTCCAATATCAAAGAGTTTTTTGTCCCATTAAGAAAACTATCGTATCGCTAAATGATATTCCACCAAAATTTTTAAAAGTTCCAAGTATTCTAGAGAAAATATCGTCTTGTATCGGTGAATTGATTGAGGTTGATACTGGAAATAAATGTACCGGTTTTCTGAATGAGAAAATCAATAATGATCTTTACATCGCTTTAGCAAACGGTGATATAAACCCATTTGATTATGAGAAACCATTATTTAATAGAGAACATAAATTACAGTTTTTATCGAAATCAATGAATACTAATAGTAACATGTTAGAGGAAATGATCCAAACAGTGAAGACCACAACTAATACTGTAAGGTCAGATGCAATCAATGTTGCTGTTTTAAGATCTCCAGTTTCTCGTACTCTCAATGGTAATATTTCAAATTTGGTTGAAAAAAGGTTCTTATCTACTAGTAGTTATAGCTTAACACAAGAAGTAAGGGAAAACAATCTTATAAAAAGAAGGCATTTGACTAAGGAGGATATTCGAGTCAATACAGGATCCACGGTAACTAAAAAAAGTAAATTCTTTAGCGCTAATGCTCTTGTAGCCAAACAGTATGTTCGACCAAATACGATTGAAAAACTTGATGGGGGTGGATATGAGAAAAGTACATTTCGAAGGAATGAAGACGAGATCGATACAGAAGTACCGACTTCACAAATACCAACACAAATACCAAGCTCCCAAATTAATTTTCAAGATGATAAAATGGATAATTTGAAGTTATTAGAAAAATTAAATGATGAAAATAATTTGGATGAAAATAGTATCGATTCTGATACAACTACAGAATTGTTGAGTGATCCAATTGACCATCACTTGGATATGCAAGAGGATAAAAACGTTAATCATTATGCTGACATTCAAAATAAAGATGATATGAATAAACGAAGGAAACTTTTGGGTTGTAGTAATAAACTGAAACAGTTTGCATACATTCAGAGCAATAAGGTTATTATAGAAAATAATAAAGTTCTATACAACAAAAACTTAAAAGATGAGAATATGAAAAATCATATTTTGAACGAAAAGGATACAAATCAAAAAAGAGAGGAATTTTCAAATTATCATCGACAGAAGTTTATGTCTAAAAAAATGGAATCAATAAATAATAGAAAAACAAATTTCATTAAAATTAATAGGCAAAGTGAAAAACTTAACTCTAATAATAAAGATAAAGTAAACATCAAAATTGCTGCTAACAAAACCAAAAGAGATGAAATTACACCGGAGCTAAAATCAAGTTTTTCCCAACGTCCTGCTAAAAGATCAATTTCCTTATTGTCACAGTATGTATATAAAGAATAAAGCATATAATCGAGATAGAAAAGAACAAAAAATGTAAAAAGAAAAGAAAAATAAACTAGAATAAAGGCTAAAACTAATACGAGTGGACTCAATGAAGACAAACATCAAGATGATCAACAATCTCCAGTGAATTATCCCTGATTTTGGTTTCCAGAAAACCCACCCCTGAATAATCGAAGCTCGGTTCACAAAGCTCCGTTCTTCCTTACTAATTCTTATTGAAGATATTTTATTGTGCAAAGATTTTGTATGCTAAACAATAAGCATGATTTATTTTTATTACAAGCCCTAAATAAATGGAATTTTTCACTAGCGATTCGTTCAGAGCCCTATTACCAATATGTTACATGTCAAATTTTTCAAATAAAGACTACGACAGCAAACTTAACTAAACCCAATACAACTTTCTTTTGCATTTACAAAGATCATCAACAATGCTGAGTTGAGTACTATGGTGACATTTCTCACCACAATAAGAAATAATCATGATCATACTGGAAAGAAGATGGAAAATTATCCTTGAACTAAACAATTTCCCCCTTGGTGAAACTATAATATATGATAAGCAATAAACTAAGAGATGATTATCCCTGATTATCAATT
This sequence comes from Grigorovia humatica, assembly GCA_030462875.1. Taxonomy (NCBI): domain Eukaryota; kingdom Fungi; phylum Ascomycota; class Saccharomycetes; order Saccharomycetales; family Saccharomycetaceae; genus Grigorovia; species Grigorovia humatica. The sequence continues at coordinate 114,352 of JAMSGM010000026.1, read as the reverse complement.
CAAAGAGAACAGATATTTACATATTTTAATGGTTCCTTAATTACATTCTTAAAAGTTAGAAAAAACCCTAAGAACTTGAAAATTAACCAAAACGATCATTTATCTTGAAAAGGACAAAATATGTCCATTGTCGAAATAGCGACTTCTATTTTTTCTAAAGATTCTATTGTAAAGAAAATTCCTGCAAGAACTTATGCATATGAATCTATTTGTAGTGGGGCAAACATCTCGGAAATTTCTTACCTAATAAGGATATAAGTACACATGTGATGTCAATATCTGTATAATAGAAATTTCTGATTCTTCTACTAGCACTTCAGTAGTAATTTCTTTTTATTGTACCAATAAGTTAATTCACGGGGTTTATTTAATAAGTCCTAACAATGCATATATCAAAAAATATGTGTTAATTAGAAGATTTAACTTCTAATAAAAAATGCTAGGCAAATAAATTCATACTCTTCCTGGAAGAATGAGTAAAAAAAGACAGAAAAGCATTCAAACTGCATAAAGAAAAAGTCCATTGCCAAAGCTAGATTGAAGTTACTTTTTAGCTGTTTAAAGGTTGAGAGCTCAGAAGTTTTCTTTTTTTAGAAGTCTTTAGGTTTACAGAAGTTAAACGCTTTTCGTCACAAGTAATGTCATAAATCGTTTAACTTGTTCAATACAATCATAACTATATAACTAAGAGTAGTTTATTTTATTTTGCTGAAAATTACCGCAAATACTCAAATGAAATCCTAAACAATATATTTTTTTACAAAAGCTTGATTGAAAGAAAAGCTTTCCTAAACTGGCATAAGAAAAGCGTTTCTCCAACCCACATTATTATTTTTATTTTGATTATATTTTTATTTTATCTGTTGTATCAGAAAACGAAAAAATATACACCTGGAAATGATGAAATCGTCTTGGAACTTTTTCCTTTACCCGACTACGTGAAAAGCACATAATCTTTCACTGCACTATACCCAATGGAGTAACTACTGGTAAAATAAGTTCTAGACTTGAGTGAGGCAAATTCCGAGAACTTCCGAAGTTCAGCTACGGAGTTTTCTTTGCAGGAATATAAACTTAAACAAAACCTTTCACTTGATTGAAATATACTTCATCATCCGCGTTTTGACTTTATGTTCTTTCATTTTTAATGCAGCTATTTGAATTGTGCGCGGCTTGTACGATTTTTGTTACTGTAATTTAACGTGGGGATGAAAATATGTGAAACCCTAATATTTACTTGAATTTGGCTACTTTTTTTTTCTTCTAATGATTTAAGATTTAATCTTTGCTTGACAATGGTATCTTTATTATTACCTAAAGGAGTAATTACGTTCCGAGTATTAAGAAACCTTTGCATTTTGAACTTTAAAAATGCCCTTTGTCTGGAGATCCAAAAATAGCAAAAGATAAGAATTTTTTCTTGGAATATAACTTACTGCAAACTGCCGCAACCCAATGGGGTAACATCATTTTCTGTAAGCAATAAAAATGATTGAAAAATTTGAAGAGGGGCAAGGAACAGTAATAATTTTAGATCAACTCTATCTTTATTCTTTTCATTTTTATGCTCATTGGTGTGCATGACACAAACACATTTTTGCGTTACCGCTGAAAATAAAACCTATACCTTTCTTAAACTGACCTTCCCCTTGCTTGGTATACATACGTAGTTACTCCGTCCGTGTCCGGTGAATATAATTCTACCTATTGCCTGCTATTATGACAAAGAAACGAAACTGAGAACACTACGTACTTTCTGTGCGGTGTTATAGCTTCACACAAGCCGAAGCCGCGGACAAAGCGAAAAGAGAAAGCTAAAGTGTGGGGGCCGAAAATGTCCAACTCAAAGTCGCTGAAGAAATGGACAAAAAGTTTATACCTTGCCGTTTTCAAAACTGAAAATTGGAAATGCCTACTCCGTGAGCACAGGGCCGCAAATAGAAAAAAAAAGAAAGGCAAAAAACGAGTTGTCACCCACTGCGGGAATATTCAGCTACCCCACAGTGAATAAGGTTACACTTTCAGCTCTGCGTTTGTTTCTGTGCTCGAGAAATTTTCATAATTCAGATTTCTCCCATTTCAATAATGGTTGCTTAATTTGTAAACAACGGGATATTTCATATATAAACAACAGTTTTATGTCTTGGTTTTTTCCCCACTTATGTGATCGTACATTAGAATTTGCTTATTTATTTTTCCTATAGTCATCATTACGCTATCAATTTGACTACGCTACATCTCCTATTAATTTATAAAAAGTTTTACATTTTTGTTTTGTTGTAGTATTTTACAATCAGCTATAATAATTTCTTAAATAATACCATAAATAAATTAATTCATTTTCTTTCTCGTCCCGCCACGCAGGAAATTTTTCAGAAACTAACTTAATACAATAGATACAAAAAGTAAAGTAAAGTAAAAAAAATCGAAAATATTTAATATGAACGACCTTATTACAACACAACTGAAATCAAACTCCAATACAGATTTGTTTAAATTTAAAAACGTATTTGGTAATAATATAGATAACGAATTAGCTTCAACTTTGGAAGGTTTTGTTTCTTCAAATCCAAATGACCACAATAAATTTAAAAATATCAATGGTAATCTAAATCCATACGATAATATATCCAGTAATACTTCCATCACAGATTTAGATTCTGCCTTTAATAGCGTTAATAATTTCCCACTATTCGATACAGCTACTTTGACCAATGAAAGTGATAATAACACAAACGTTAATAGCATTAATAATAGTATGCATATGGTGAATAATACATCTATAAATAGTAATCATAATATTGTCAATAATAATAACAATAATATTATGGGTAATACAGTAATTAAGGATGTTATTGGGGGAAATAATTTAGTGGGTTTGGGTTCATCGTCAAGTGAAACAGTTTACTTATCTTCAAGACATATGTCTTTAGAATCCCATGACTCAGAACAATATAGTAACAAAAATATCACAAACGAAAACAATAACAATAATTACGTTAGTAATGCCAATTCTTTTAGTAATGTAAATGACAATAGTTTGATTGGCTCATTTTTGAGTCAATCAAATAGTAACAATATTGGAAATGACATAAATGCAATCCAAACAACAAATATGAAACAAAGTGCTTCTTTTGAAGGTGATGCATCTGATTCAAGTTCGATTTTTTCACCATCATCTGCTATGTCTCGTGCCGCTTCAGTTTCTGTTGTAGAAGGTAACTTAATGACACATCAGACTGGTAATCACTTAAGTGGTCATATCAACTCTAACTCAAATATCAAATTAAGGAAAGGTTCTATGTATGAAATCTCTAAAATGAAAGATGAAAAGCCAAAAAGAATAAGGAAAGCTAAGGCATCCCATAATGATATTGAAAAAAAATATAGACTAAGTATAAATGACAAAATTGTTCAACTTAGAAATTTAGTCCCAACAATACGATACGGTTATAAAGAAATTTCAAATATTCCAATTGATACCATTGATATTATTTCTCTAGATGGTTTAGAGCCAACAAAGAAACTAAATAAAGGTACAATCTTGAATAAGACTATCGAATATATCAAACATTTAGAGGCTAAATGTAATAACTATAAAAGTATAAATGAAAAACTATTACAAAATATTGCTAATGGTATGACTCAAACGGATGCTGGTTCTGTTAAAGTTAAACTAGAGGGAAATGAAATGGATAATAAGCTCAATAATGACTTATCCCCCTTAACAGACTCAATAAATAACATTCCAAAATACTCTAACGTTGATAATTCATTCAAATTTTAGAATATTTGTTGCTGCTGTAAAAATGCAACTTGATAAAAATGTGTGACATTTATTTGTTTCAATATTTTTCGTTAGACATTACCACCCATTCTTCCCCCATGTCTTTCACGTGTATTTTTTACCCTTAAAACCTTTTAATGATTGTACGACATCACCAACCTGACTTTATGATATGATAAATGTTGTTAATGTTGAATTTCAACATGTTTTTTTTTATTTTATTTTTTTTTTTAATAAATCCATCAATTTACACTATTTGTATGATAAACTCCTTCTACATTGTGTGATATTCTAGATTGTTACTAAATAATAATAAATAGTTTATATAATAATAATTATTAATTGTTAAATTTTTTTTTATCGTGCTTAAATGTCTTTGTATGCTAGAAAAATCACAAGATAGTTTGTGAAATCAGATGTTAATTTCCATTTGAGCCCCAGAGGTTGCTACTAACTTCTTATGTCATGCACTGAAAAATATAGCTGTACTTACAACTATAACAGATTTATTTCTATTTATCGAATATATAATTACTTTCCAATTCAGTATCCATACTATCATCATCACTTAAAACAACAATATGATGATTTTTAATTTTTGACTTCTTTTTATGGCTAATGCGGTATTTATTTTCATTATTTTTTTGACCATCTATGCTTCCAGTTTGGGTCGGCAATGAATTGTGTTTCCCTGATAAATTACTACTATTGGCTGCTGTATTCACATCCGCAACATTAAGGCTAGTTTGTTTATGAACTATAATATTATTCTGTCTTCTTCTATCTTTGGCTCTTGATATTTTAGATTTCCATAATTTAAAAGGTACCATTACGGTCCTTTTAGCCAAGTTATGCTGACCATACGCGGCACTATCTTTCGGCATCAAATGATCGTGAGAATGATTTTCGAAACTTTCAAAATCTTCATCATCGCCCCAATTGTAATCTGATGTTGGATCCAAGAAAAACTTGTCTCTATTATTAATCTGCCTTCCAACAACTGTCTTATTATTCAGTACTTGTTCTCTTTCTTTTAAAGCACCAAGCAATCCCCAGAAATTTACTGTTATAATTAATTTCAAAAAGTATAAAATATTGAACTTCCATCTATGTTGGAAAAAATTTTGAGTAATAAAGTAAATTAATAAGGAAAAATATAGAAGTAACACAACTATATTATAGATGATAAGTGGTATAGTTGTATGATAGTCTTTCCAAATGATTTTAATCCGATGAAAAACAGATATATCATTGTTACTGTTACAACCGCTTTTACGATTATTGCCATTATTGTTACCGCCATTTACTGTATTTTGAGTAATAGTAAAACCAAAATTTTTGATAATAAAAGACCATATAACATATGAAAGCAGAATTATTGAAATTAGATCTGTCACTCGATAGATATATTTACCCCAATGTACCGTCAAATCATAAATCAACAGTACAAAAAAGACATTATCAGAAATAACCAATAGAGTAGATATTATGAAGGCCCAAAAATATTTCCTACGTTGGAATTTATGGATGAAAAATTTTATATGAGTTAAATATTGTCTTGATTTATCATTTAACAACATATTATTAACGTTATTATTATCATCAGTCATATCAGTATCAAAAAGATAAAAAACAATATAAACCCAATTAATATTACTAATTATATTAACTACAATCATCATTATTCGATAACCATCTGTTCTTATAATTGCATTTTCATAATTTCGAGAATCTTGAGTGTTTTTGATATACTGCTGTTCAAAAACTTGATTACCCTTGTGTAAATACACTGTATTGACGATAGCATAAACTATGACATACAGATGAACCAAATAATTCTGATTATTATAGTTGGATGATGGTAATAGTAACAAGATTAAAAAAACCATCCAAACCCATACACATATTGCTGTTTGCAAAAATGCAATCAATAAGATACTATTGTCAAAATCATCTCTATGAACCATTTCTTGAACATTATCTATGAAGCTTGTCCTATTCAAAGTGAAATTTAGCGCAAATTCACTTAAATAAGCTGTGAAATTATTATTTGTATGATTGTATACAGAGTCCTTACCATCTTGAGATATATTAGAACATTGTACAATAAGACTGGGATATGTTAACGAATAGTTTCTATAAATTGTGGTGTTGTCCATATAATGCATCAATGAAATATCGCCAATACTTAGTACGGATGCATTACAAAATTTGGCATATGGTTCAAAAATTTTGGAATATAATAAATTCGATAAAGTTGGTAAGTCATCAGGATCGTTTTTCTCCGACTCCTGTTTATGTTCTAATGCAATGTAATAAGGTAAGACTGGAATGGCAATATCTGTTCCAATAGTTGGCTTTGAAGTATCATTTTGCGGGGAAAGGAGAATGTATGCTGTACTCCAATGAGTAGATAATGTTACCAGAAGGAATAAAACTGATAAATAGGAGCTACCATATGACATGTCCTCATATGCACACCTAAAAGAACCCAATATTTATATTGGTGAATGGTTCAGTATATATGCTGACAAATTATTTTCTTTCAAATCTTTCCAATGGACTACTTTAAAGTAGGAAAAATGGGTTAGCGAATGCAAATCAGGGATAACAAAGAATGGAACGCTTTTACAATTGGCTGAGGGATAAGTAGCGAAATTATAGTATTGAAGTACGTTTTGTCTCCAAAGTTAAAAAGTTGATCTCTAAAATTACTAAAATTGATTTTTCAAAACTTTTTTACTTGGCAGAAAATTTGCAGAAAAAAACAAAGAAGGAGAATGTAGCTTTCTACACAACAAGATCAACCTCCAGGCAGTTTGTTTTCGAACATATGTCTGAAGGAAAGTGCACGATGCAACGTCATGGAGTTTTTACCAATGTCTTCTAATCCGCAAGCTAAGAAGACATATTACTATCTTTCAACGAATAAACGGTGTAAGATTCCGATGAAACTCAGTGGAAGATCGTTGTGTATTCCTTGTTGTACGCACTTGTAACATCCAGGGCTTTTTTATTTCCAAGAAAAAATCTTATGCAACTCATTTAGAAATGGCTTATCCCAAAACTACAGCCGTCCATTCTCAAAAGATCCCCCAGTCATCTCGAGCTCGAAATCTTACCACTTTAACCACTTCGAGATCATGTTGCTCCTTTAGGTAAAACTCTTTCTTTCTCCTTGCCTTTAGCGGATTTTGCTTCGTTTTTTTCTGCGGGAGTTTCACACCATATCTGGCAATGTTTTGATATTACCCAATCAGGTAATAATTCTCGAGCAAACAAGAAGTCGTGTTTAAGTTTTTCAAACTATGACGTTCCAAAATGCTGCTTAATAATATAATCACCATTTGGGACGGTCCCATAACTCGAAAAGGGAAAGCGCTGTTCATTCGTCATCGACTTGCTTTGCGAAGAAAAATCAATTTCATAAATTTCTCTTAAAGTTTTATGATTCTTAAAGTTTTATAAATATATTTTTGTTTATCAATTTCCATTATCTATTTTATTTATTTCTCTACGAAATAAATAAAGCAAATTTTTTCACTACGTTTTTCGAGAGAATTTTTACAAACAAAATATTTTTGAATGTTTCATAAATTGAAAATTTTCCTTTGGAAACTATTATAAAACAATGATGTCTAACTTAATTATATACTTTGCTTTGCTTACTCTAGTTTCAAAGTCTATTGCTCTCGAAAACAACCGTAATCATAATAATATTAAAAACAATATTGAACAATTCAGAAAAGATAATCTCCAGAATAGTAGCAAATTTTTATCGCTGGATGACTCTGAATTATTTCATCTAAATGAAAAGTTATTAACCTATAATAAATTTGACAATTTGAACATCGTTGAAACTATACAAGGAATTTCTTTAGGCAGTTGGTTAGTTACAGAACCATACATTACACCATCGCTATACCATAATGCTACTAATATTGCTAATGATATGTACACTAATAAGACAAATATGACACAGATTGTAGATGAATATACATTATGTCAAGTGCTCGGTATAGAAAAGGCAAAAAAGTTATTAACTTCCCATTACGAAACTTGGATCACTGAAGAAGATTTCCAACAAATAAGTGAAAACGGATTTAATTTGGTAAGGATACCTATCGGTTATTGGGCTTGGAAATTGAATAATACCTTGAATTCTTATGTTGGGAATATCACCTATAATGACCCGTATATTGGTGAAGGTATTCAGTTACAATACCTGAAAAAGGCAATAGAATGGGCTGAAAAATATAATTTAAAGATTTGGGTGGATTTGCATGGCGCTCCTGGTTCTCAAAATGGTTTCGACAATTCTGGTGAAACAATATCCGGTAATCAATTAGGTTGGCTAACTAATTACAATTCTAAGGCAGTTACATTACAGATTTGGATTGAAATGTTCAAATTATATACTGATAACGATACAGTTGTTGGTATTGAGATCATAAACGAACCATTAACATCAAAATTACAAACGTTTGATGTTGTTCAAACATATTACGAAGGTTTCGATCTATTTAAAGAGACTCAACCAAAAAATGATACAACAAGATTTATCATACATGACGCCTTTCAAGAAATCGGTTATTGGAACACTCAATTCAATCCCTCTTATTCTAACGTGTCGAATCAATATTATAATTTGAGCAATATAACATATTCTTCTCAAGCGGTTTGGTTAGACCATCATCATTATGAAGTATTTACAGATTCCCAATTGAATGAAACACAATATAATAGAATCACAAATATTATCAATTATGGTAACTCAATCTCGAATGAACTGAAGTTTCATCCAGCAGTTGTCGGTGAATGGTCTGGAGCTATAACAGATTGTGCAACTTGGCTAAACGGTGTTAATATTGGTGCTCGTTACGACGGTTCATATTATAATAGCTCTGAATATAAGTCTGCATACCCACTGAAGGGCATTTGCACATCACAAAATGACATAAGTGAATGGTCGGAAGATTACGCTATTGCTGTTAGACAATTTATTGAGGCTCAGCTAGCTACATATTCCACGAAGACGAATGGATGGATTTTTTGGAATTGGAAAACAGAAAATGCCCCAGAATGGGACTTCATTAAATTGAAAGAGGCCGGTTTATTCCCAGTGCCATTTGATAACTATACCTTTTTTCAAGTTAACGGTTCAATAAACACAAATTTTGCAAGTTCGTTATCAAAGTCATATTTTTCCACTCTCATCAGTACTAGTTCAACTGCAAAAATGAAGAATCTTGGTTACAAACTGCAGTCACCAATCAATCATAAGGTGGTTGATCTAACTTCAAAATGGAAATTTGGTATAAGTACATCTGTAATTTTGATTTCATTTATATTCATTTTATTGTGAGAGAATTGGTCCAATTTGATACACAAAAAAGAGATAGCAAAAGTAAATGTACAAAACTATATACTGCGTATACAAAAACTTTTGCAAAAGGAAGGTACGCTTAATATAAAAATTAATGAAATAGCATAAATTATAATTTTTTGGTAAATAAAGTGGTTTGTACTTTAATAATCTTCTTGATGTAAACGAAATGAAAAATGGCTCTTCACTAAACCGAAGCTATGAAAAAGTAGGGATGGAGAAACCATAAGGCCATCTTAACTTATTGAAAGAGATGCGAAATGGAAATTTGTTATTCATAAGCTTTAATCAAAAGAAAATTATTTATCTTGCTGATTCAGCCTTTACAACCATATGATGATGAATGATTTTTGATAATAGTTTTTGATTGCCCAAAAGAGAGGGTAAGAGTATCACATAATTGCGAAGCCAAGGTGGGGTGTCTAAATTCTTCAATAAAATAGTAAGATTTCTTCTCTGTCATAAGCCAACCTCAGCGTTACTTCTCTAAAGTAAGTAAAAATCGCCATTAGCCACTTTCTTGGTTGTGTAAGAAAAGTTCCAGGATGAAAACCTTACAAGTTTGGTCTAGTTCTTACATGTTTTCTACGGTCCTTTATATTTTTAATGAGAAATCAGTGAAGCTGACGTAAGACATTTTTACAGATTAATTAAGGTAAATTTCTTTCGTATTCCTCATATCTGCGATAAACAAATCATGGAATAGGTAGGTAGGGATGCTCTTATTTCTTGGAGTTTATATATGTTCATTTTAACAATACTAACAAAGGTAGAACAGTTGAGCCCTTTGCAACATCTGTACATTAGATAGTGGATACAATAAAAGTTATTGTTGCTAGTAACAGTCTAATAACTTTCCTAAAAGTATGACTTCTTGTTTTTTTGATACAGTGTTGCATTCAAGTGGTTAGCGAAGATGTGCCTTCTATATAAATCAAAGTTATCAGAGCATTTCTAGCACTAGGGCTAGAATAATGGAATATCTTAATATCCATTTTGTTTTTGTTAACTGTATAAAAAATAATGAAAATTTGACATAAACAATAAAATTAAAAACTGAAACAAATGTTAAGTTTTGAAGATAGAATGCTTTTTGAACGCTACAAGATATTCGCACATCTCGATTTGCTCACTTCAACCAAAGTAGAATACTCCTATGAATATAAGGACTAATATCAAGTAAAATACTCACAATGCGTATTGAAAACCACATACTGGCTGTTCAGATCGCTTCAAATTGCAAATTGAGCCGCTGATATGGCAATTTTTATGTAGCTAGTTTTAGTTTTCTCAAATATTTTTTGTGTATTTTTTGAATGATCTAATTTTTTCCTTATTTAAATTACTAAAAGTTCAATTGAAGGTATTTTTCCTTCAATAGTGAATATTTTTCCATTAATTTTCTCAAAGCCTTAGATGAAGAAGACCACATCAGCGTAGCTCATATGTGCAAATTGAAGCTTTTAAATAGAGCTGGAAAAGTACATTTAGCTTTTGTTATTTAGAAGATGGGTCATGGCACTTTTCTTGGGCAAATAGTTAATCACTTCTTTTCTTTACATCTTGTGAGTATTAAACTTTTATGAACCACAAAGTAAAATGGTTAGTTCTGAACAATTGGTTTCGCTGCATATATCAAAGTTCATTACGTAATCTGCACTTAAGTTCATTACAGTCTTAATTTTCAGTACAATCTGTAAAAAAAGGTATTTTCTTACATAACTTGTGTTGAAAGTTTGTTGGTACTGTTAAAAAGAGTCAAACACAAATAGCTTGTTAGCTTGGACTGTAGTGTTTGTTTAGAAATGGCAGTAACTCCACAATTCTTTACATATCCTTTCGTAAAGTTTTGAACCAGATATCCACGAATTCAACTCAGTATGTAAAATGATGGCAATAATCAAGCAAAAATAGTGAAACAATCATCTCAAAATAAGAAAAAATAAGCCAACTATTTTCCATTTGTCGTTCATTTCATCTGAAATCAAGGCTAATAATAAAATATCGAGTGCTTCTATAAAGCAACAATGAATTTCTTGGCATTTTCTGTACTTTTGCGAATAGAAGAGTGGTAATTTCTTAGTGAAATACTTTTCAAAATGGACATAGAAACTTGAACTCAATATATTAAATCATACTTGCACTTCCTCGGTTCACAAAAAAGACACACCTAAAATATTTACCAAGATAAAAAGTGTCATTGTTTTATCCTCGCTTTCAGAAAGATAAGGACTCAATTGACTTCCTTTTACAAGACTTGCCAAAAAAAGAAAAAAATAAACAAACAAAAAATATAGAAGGAATAAAACAATTGTTTCCTCCATTTGTTCCCGTAAACTAGTTCCATCTTATGAAGTAAAGGTTTGTTGGTAAATGATTAGTCCATTTTCTAAGTAGACAAGTTTATGCACATCAATATATAAATAGGTTCCTAAAATCTGAAGTTTCCTTCTTGAGAACAGCATGTCTACCTACGAACATTCTATTCTCAAACCATGGTAATACAATCAATCGGGATGTGAATAAACCATCAATTTGAAATCTTTTTTGTCATGAAATTTTTTTCTTTTCTTTTATTTTATAGATAAGTCTATGCATAGAACCTTCCTATTCTTCTTTTCTTGAAAAAATGTTATTTGTCTATTACGCCGAATGGTGTTTGCGACAAAGCCTGTATATTTGTTGTTTGTGTTTGAGAATTTGTATTTACAATTTATCGTTCTTTCTTTTGGCAGAGGGTTTTTTTTTGTGGGTCCGTATTGTTTAAAGATACGGAAGCCTCCAAAAAATTTGAATATATAAGAAACTGGCAAGGAAAAAATGTCGCTAAAAAAGAGGGCTTACCCTCAGCCAAGAAAAGCCCAATAAAGTGATACTAACGGAAAGGTTTAACCGATTGAAATATGTGTAGAGAAGGAAAAACTAGCGGATTATAATCTAGGTCAAGTTTGCTGCGTATATATTTCAAGCAGGATTTTTCAAGGAAGTAAGTTAACTGTGCTAAATCCCTGTGGAACTTGTTTCAATATCAAAACTACAGAAAGTTCATATTGCTATTTCTATGAGAAGAAAAAGAACAATTTCAAATTAAAAAATTGGCAACTTCAATGTACGCGCTTTTTCAGAAGAAGGAATAAAATCGGATACATTAAGCTTTTAGATGAGCTACACCCACTGAAATACCCGTAGCTCACACAACCAGGGCAATCTTCAAGGATATCGGGGGTGCCCCCGAATTTTCAAGAAAAAACCGTACGGGGGTTTCTGAGGAACTCCTCACAAAGGAAATAAAGTTTTGGAACGGATCTCATCTAAGCTTTTGAATTCTGGTGTTCTTTTGCCCTTATATTGTGAATTTAACAATACCTAAGTAAATCTTAGACTTTTTCACATTCGGGCCTCCTCTCTTTTGTTTCTTTTTCTTTTGATCAAAAAATAATTCACTTTTGTTTAATCAATATATAAAAAGGTTTTGTTTCACAGTATTTTCTTTTCAAACAATGACTATCTAGAAGTACATCAATCTCAGTCATACTCATTTATCCATTTTGCTAAACTATAAAACTGGTTTCCATTCGATTTTCTTTAAGTTTTGAAACATTTTTATTTTTTACCTTCACATCGAAAATATACAATTTTTTTATTTCTCTTGTATTATCATGGAACGGCCATATCTGATCAATGTAAACCCAAGTGTTTTACGAGACTATGATAACATGAATCAGGTTGCACAAACTACACAGCCAGTTTCTTTCCCAAGCGATTTATCAATAAACAGCATGAATATTCAAATATCGCACATTCCTAACAACTTTTCAAATTCACATAGGGTGGTACCTACTCAAAATGTTGTTGATAATATCCAACGATCTGTAACTCCTTTCAATCAAGCAAGTGGTAACCTAATTAATTTCAATCCAGTTTTCAAGCAACAAGTACCTTCAAATTATATCTCTCCATCAAGTTCCTTTATCATTTCCAACCAAACTACTAATTCAGCAACACCCATCAATAATGTGAATATACAGTCCATTAATCAATTGCCTAAATTCAATGACATTCCAACACCTAGCATTACAAATAAAACCTTAATAAGCAATGTTTTTTCAAGCGGTACTACTCCCAATGTTGCTAATCCAACAAATAATAGTTTTGCAAAAGAGCAACAAACTGATTTACATTCAACTTCAGTGTCTAGTACTGGCACTAATACTTCAATTTCCAATATCAATTCTAATGCTTTAGTAGCTGTTGCGGCATTAAGAAATAACTCAAATAACTTATTTAATGAAAATTACTTATACGGTTCCAACATTCCAAAAGATGTGGCTATTATACATGCTCCAATAACTCCATCCCACCAACAATTTGAAAATGCAACAAAATTACCAAAACTTATAATACCAAATGAAAATCTTCCTCGTACCCAAAGTAATCTAAGAGAAAATGTATCCGCTACTTATGAACCTTTAGTTGAATTTGATGGAAACAAACCCACTTGTATTAAAAACGAAAGCTGTAGCGATAATAATCCAATAGATTTTGGCGGGAGTACTAATGAAAGCAGTATTCATAATCCAAATTCTGACGCTCATATCCAAAATAATAATAGAAGATATTCATTAACTTTAGCAGTATTGGAGGACAGCGAGAAAGAATCTGTTGACCTTTTAAATTACCCTAACTCTTCACTCAGCCAACCAGAACCAATTTCTCCAAAAAATAGTGATATATACAACAATACTCATAACAATTCTCGTCAAAGGCGTAAATATTCCAACAATAGAAAAAACAGTAATAATTCATCTGATGCTGGATTTAATGGTGAAAGCTATAATGAAATGGGTCAATTAATTGGTAAATCTGGTAAGGTTTTGAGAAATACTAAAAGAGCAGCTCAAAATCGTAACGCCCAAAAAGCATTTAGAATTCGCCGTGGGTTGTATATTAAAGACTTAGAAGATAAAGCTTCACATTTTGACGCTATAATGGAAGAAAATAAAAGGTTAGCTAACTTAGTTAAAGAACTACAAGATTGTCTTAGTGAAAGAGAGAGTTCAAATTCTAGTGTTAGTACTACAAGCAGTACTACTTCCGCTAAACACAAACTTACCATTTCCAGTATTACCACAGCATTTGACGTCCCATTTGATTCGTCACCATCCGATAAACCCACATCGAGCTCAATTGTGATTAAAAAAGAATCCACCGCTTAGAAATATTAATAATTATACTTATTATTCTTGATGCTCCAAAGAATATCAACATTTTATAAACTTTATAGAGATTAATAGTTTGTTTACTATTTGAAATATACATATATAATCAAACTTTCAAAACATATTCCATATTATATTACAACAACAAAAATGATCATTCAAAATTTATTTATATTTACAGCTTGGAAAGTTTATTTCACAAACAGAAATACATTTGAATAGTATGCGTATTTATAAGATCCAAACCACTGTATATTGAAATATTTCAAAATACCGAATACTGGGTTAATCTTATTCACACCCCTTTTCCTCCTTAACTATCCTTTTCCCTCATATGCATGGTTCTAAAAGCACAATGCTTTTTTAATCTTTTTTTGACATTATTCCTTTTTTATATATCTTTATTTATCGTATAAATATTTTTTTTACAATGAGCATATATATTAAAATTAGTTATAGCCAGTCTTGATGATGCCAGCGGCAATTAAAACTTGGATCTTCTTGAAAATTTCTGGATTCTTCATATGTTCTTGTAAAGCTGCTGGGTCATTCTGTGCTTGTTGTAAAATACTTTGTAATACTGGATCTTGTAAAATTGCAGCAACTTCTGGATCTTTCAAAGCTCTTTGATATGTTTGTTCTGGAGTTTCATCGCTACTTGCAGGTTGGAATCTTTGACTAGCAGCTTTAGCGTACAACTGATTGATTTCTTTGCTACTGGCACCGTTATTAATTTCACTATCTTTAGTTCTAACAGTATCCAATGTTTCAATAGCAGCGGAAAACTCCTTAATTGCTATTTGAGCAGTGGCCTTTCTAATGTAAGCTCTGATGAAATTTGGATCTTTTTCAATAGCTTTATCACAATCAGAAATAGCATCAGAGAATGACATTAATTTCGATAAAGCAGCAGCTCTATTAGAATAACCTCTAGCATCTTCAGGAGCTCTTTTAATCATTTCAGTATAAGCTTTAACAGCGTTTGGCCAGTCACCTTTGGTGAAGTATTCTTTACCTTCTAAACGTGCTTCTTCAGCTTTTTCTGGATTGATGTATGCTTCAGCTTCTTGCTTTTTTAATGCTTTTTCAGTATTTCTTAATTTAGTTAAGATTTCTGGAGTTCTATGTTCAGTCAACGATTTTTGATAATATTCAATAGCTTTCTTTAAGTCATTCATTTTTACGTAAGAATTACCGATACGTGCAAAAGACTTGGCAACAATTTTATAATCTGTCCTTAATTCTCTACCCTTTTCAACTGCATCAAGTAAAGTTTGAATGGCGATTTCATAGTCACCCTTTTCAAATTCAGCAGCTGAACGATTGTTTAGATATGTAATATCTTTATGTAATTCCCAAGCCTTGTTGTATAATGCAATAGCTTCATCGAAGTTATGAGCTTTATAAGCTTTATTACCTTCAGCTTTAGCTGCATCTGCTGCGGCTTTAGCATCAGATTCTTCATCAATTTCCATTGCTTCTGGTTCGGCCTCATCAGATTCAGGTTTTTGAGATTGCTTTGAAGGTTCTTCCTTTGGTTGTTCTGTTTTATTTTGAGTTTCTTGCTCTCTCTTGACTTGCTCAGTGGCCTCTTTTGGCATTGAGTTGGAGTTAGATAAATCAGGCATAGATAAATCAATACCCATCAAAGTTGCCATAATCGTCATCAATCTTTGATCTGTAAATAAATCTTGAGCTAATGCATTTGGATTATCCTTTAAAGTTAAGATCTTAGCGACCAATTGTGGATCTTTCATCAATTCAGCTGTCTTTGGATTAGTTTTCAACTTTTCAATTAAGTTTGGATCGCTGAACAGTTGAGATAAACCCAAGTCCGGTTGACTTTGTCTAGAAGCTTGGATACGTTTTACTTGATCTAAACCTTCTTGAGCAATTTTATTCGAAGCGTCTAATTCTAAAGCTTTTTTATAACTTGATTCAGCATCATCTAAATCATTTAAACCTAAATGAGCTGCACCTTTTCTGTTGTAACCTTTAGCCCAAGTTGGATTGATTTTGATACACTCATCAGCATCCTTTAATGCATCAGTGAATTTTTTCAAAGATGCATAACAAGCTGATCTATTAGAGTATAAGACATGATTTGGGGATGGTGAGGCTTCAATGGCTTTGGAGAATAATTCAATGGCTTCATCATAATTTTTAGCTGAGAAAGCAGCGTTACCCTGTTGTTTATATTCGTCAGCACTTAAAGACATTTTGAAATCTTATAGGTTTTAGTTGAGATAAGTAAAATATACCTGTTTCGACTTATTTGCAATATATATCTGCCATTATAAATTAAATTTAATATTTTTCATAGTAAAAAAATTAATCTTCTAGAAAATTCGAAATGCTTCGCACCCAGACATCCTTATATTACGTACTTTCTTACGTGATAAAATCTTTAACGGTATACAATAACGTAAGCAGCAGCCTTATTATTACTGTAATCTATGAGTGGAACTCATCTAACTTCGTCTCAGCAAGTAAACGGATTTAAGAACGTCAATTTAAAAGAAAGAAACAATTTATCAAGGATCAGAGTGGGATAATATAGATATGACTTGGTTCTAGTTCAATAGGATCCTCAATTGATTGATTAGTCTTGAAAGAATCATCGGATGTGGCAACTATTAGTCCGATATTAGGTATGTAAACTATTTTAACTACACTGTTTGAATCTATTTTATTGATCTGCTTTATTTTCTTTCTTTGATTTAACTTCCAGCAAGAAACACAACTATCAGAACCTCCGGTAAATAAAATGTCATCATTCCCTTGGAATTCTAAGGCATTTATGGGAAAAACAAATTGAACATCTGTTAGATTTAGCCTATGACAACGGAAAGCAAATGTGTTATCATTTGAATCGAAATATTCAACGGCCACTCTACCATCGATGGAACAAATTGTAAAACCTTTACTTCCAGGCAAAAGTTTGATATCCCTAATCTGATAAGTCAAACCAGAGTCCAGAATCGTTAAATTATCACTTCTTCCACTATCAAAATCTAACGGTAATTCAAATTTGAAAATTTTATTATTTGTAGTTGCCACAAGTAGATACGAATTATCACAATCCATTGTTAAGATCTTATAGTTGGACAGTTTCTTGGTTGAGTTAATTTGATCAGTGTCAATATCAATCACTTGGAGAGAGCCATCCCAGGAAGCCGCAACAATTCGTTTGTTATTACCGACCCTGGATATTTTAGTTACACCGAGGGTTGCAACATCGGAAATAGTAGTGAATTGTTCTGTCTGAAAACTAAATTTAAGCACTCTACCTTGCACATCACCCAAATACAAAACAATCCCATCATTACCCATTTTATCACTTTCAATAATAGGACAACAGCATAGTAGTGCATCTTCTTGGTAGTACTTATTCATAACATCGACTCCCAGCTGATCATCACGATTTTTATTCAACTTATATACTGTAAGTGAGCCATCCCATGCTGTTACCATTATCAACGAATATTGCTCAAGATATTTAACATCACTTATATAATCTTTAGAGACATTTGTGAGCCGTATCTGTTCCATTTATCTGGTACCTTTCAATAATTTGTTTGATATCATCAATACTTTTTTCATTAATGAGAAAAAAATTCAAATTATAAGATATAATTATACAAAATAATTATATAAAATGCTTAAATGCAAGATAAGCGGTTAACGCTTCGAAACAAAATTAAGTTTTCATCTTCTTACTTTGAATGCCATTTGGTTTTGCGTTGGGTGCTATTAGCTGTCTTTTCACTTTTTTTAGGTTATCAGTATCAAGTTTGACTTCGTCCTTCGTGAGTGAAGAACTTTTTGAGTCTTCCAATCTTACAGGTGTAGCTGGCGGTGTATTTAGGGCATTCTTTTCGTCCGCTCGGGCCAATTTAGCTTTTTTACGTAGCTCACTAGCTTCCCTTTTGAGCATTTTAGATCTGTCAATTTGCTTTTGAGTCTTAAATAATTCGGGTATTTCTCCTTCTAGGAAGTTAACCCAGTCATCGCAGTCTTCACTTATTTGATAATCGATTATGCCAGCCCAACTAGAATCACCGACAGTGGTTTTATTAATCAATAAAACAAGCCCCCCTCTCTCATGCACTTCTTTACTGATATCTTTAACTAATCTCTTCACACCATGTACTTTCAAGCTAGTACCCATTATAATGAAGAAATCCGGTCTACCTTTGCGGATATCGAAACTTAAACCATGACTTATTATATCACCAGAGGGATGGTTTTCGCCATATAAAACAATGTTTGGTCTTAGTATACCAATGTTATCAATGACTCTTTTACCTTGCAAAGACCTTAAATAATTCTTCTCTTCACAGGTTGGACAGCTTGGTAGCTCACCACGTCTAAACGATCTTCCCCATGATCTTGACCACTCGAAAGTTTGGAAACATTTTGTACAAGCGAGTGAATTTAAATTACCATGCAATTGTACAACATCATAATTTTTCCACTGATTTGTAATTTTAGTAGTTGTTGACGTTTTCCTAGGAGATGAGGCTGCACTATTATTACTATTCCTACGGCTTTCTCTTTGAAAAGATGTATAGCTGCTATTGTTTTGTAATTCCTGTGTTTCGAAGTCAAGTTTGCTCGAAGTTTCAAGACCTAGTAACTCTTCCAGACCATCTATGTTTTGTGTATAACAACGTAACATCTTATTTCTGCTTTTCAAGTGTGCAATAAATCTATGTGTTTTTGTTGGTTTAGCGTTTTGGACATCTGAATAAAGCCTTTCCATGAAAGTAGCCCAACAAGATATCTTTGTCTCGTCTCTAAATAAGGACAAATCGAACATATCTTGACCAGAAGAAATGTTGACATCTGGGTACTCTTTCTTGACCAAATTGTACAGCCCACCTGCTGATCTAAAATCAGGAATGCCTGCATTGCATGAAATACCAGCTCCAGTTAAGAGAACTATTTTTTTGGATTTGTTTAATAATTTATTAATTTCCTGTAATATGATATTCTCCCCATTCATTTCAGTTATCTGGACCAATTTTTCGGTTTGTAAGTTTGTTTTTGATTTAGTGTTTCTTATAACTGTACTTTGACTTTTAAATCCTGTCATATAATGCGAAACCTGGCTACACGTCAGGTTTTCTTTATTGTCTTGTTTATCGTCTCTAATTGTTTTCATGCGAACGGTACTTGAACCAATTTTTTTACGTTGTTTATTAATTGATAACTCATTTTCATCAAAAGATTGTGACCTGTCCGTCAAATTCAGCATCAAATGGTTCATATTTCAGCTCTTAGTTCTTGTTATGTTTTTCCGGATACAAAAATCAGAGAATTTTTATATTATTAGACGAATACTCAAAGTCTAACTCAAGATGATTTTTGTTCTACTGTAAAAGGAAATATATTTATGTTTTTCCCTTTTGGGAAAAATATAATTTTTTACTGTTCTTGGACCAAAAAATTGGACCAGAAGACACAACAGGCCAAGTTGTCTAAAATGCAAGTTGCAATGCTTCATTGAAACAAACGTTGACATAAGAAAAAGTAGTATATTCTTGTAAACAACTAAGTAGTATTATCAGTGAGAAGTGTCATAAGGTTATAAAAAATTAAAATACATAAGAGATATTCTGTAAAATCGATTATAGAGATCAACAAGTTACTGTTTTGGAATCATTAAACAACCGTGAGGAAGAAGAATAAAATAAATAAAAAATTCGTAACAAATTGCGTTTTTTTTTAAAAGATTGCAATTAGAGAGCTTTGTAAGGACATGACATAAATTGACGGAATGATAATTATGCCGCTTGGCTATTGACTGCCAACTCCATAATTAGTCTTGTTGTCAAGTGTAAAAATGGATATGCAGAAAATGTGCTCATTTCATCTTCAGATATACTTGAATTTCTTGTTATTTCGCCGTAACTACTTTCCCAACCATCAAACTTAAAATCAACCAAGTAATTATTTGTTTCAATCTGGAACAGTTGGATAACCATTTTCATCAAGTCTGGAATTTTCTCATTATTAGTTCTGTTTTCCATGACGTCGTATTTCCATCTAACTTTGATGGTCCATAAATCTTCTTCAGATGGTTTAGCCCATTCTGCACCCAAATTTTTCAACGCGATATAAATTTCACCCATAACATCTAGTGGGTATGAATGAGATCGTATACCAAAATGCCATCTTGTTTTTGATTTTTTATTAACTAACGGAGAAATTTTAGATGCGGCAGGAAAACCTTGTGCTAACATATTAGCTCTATGGATTTGAGGTAATGATGTAGGCAAGATTGAAATTGTAGAGTCTTCTTCTTTGGATTGATCCATGAATGGCGACTGATGATATGTTCTATGTTTAGTGATTGAACTTTCTACACGTGCCCTTGAATGATAATCACCTTCAGTGTTATTGTTCCTTCCATTGTGATTTTGCTGATATGATGGAGGCGCCTGAGCTAAGAAAGTATCTAATTGATCTGCAGTATCAATATTACTATCACTGTTAGAACCATTATTAGATGATTTCAGATTTTTCAATAATGATCTATTCTCTTTCATCAGCATATATGCGTCTCTAATTTCATTCAAGTTTGAATTATCTTCATTTGATTCTAATGACTCATAAATTTCTTCTCTATCATAACCCATAGTATTAGCTAGTGCAGTAACCAAATTATCATCAATTTCTTCAGAGAAATCCTCTTTGCTTGAATTTTTACTATTATCAGATTCACCTTTCTTCAAATATTCTGGGATCAAATATTCAGGTAAATCTACATTGAACCATTCATCTTTGAAAATTTCGCTTATACTAATTCTGTTTAATGGGTTAACGATAAGCATTTTTTTAATAAGATTAGCTGCACCATCTGATAAAAATTTAGGTAAGATATAAACACCATTACTAATATTTTTGAAAAGGACTGGAATACTTTCATCATCGAATGGTAAACGACGACAAAGCATAACGTAAAGGATAACACCACAGGACCAGACATCCACTTCTGGACCAGCGTATAGTTTACCACTAATAACTTCAGGTGCCGCATAATTTGGTGAACCACAAGAAGTTTTCAAAAAATTACCATCAGTCATAATGTTAGATAAACCGAAATCTGCAATTTTAACATTTAATTCTTCATCAAGTAATAAATTTTCTGGTTTTAAATCTCTATGAACAATTTTATGTCTATGACAATATTCAACAGCACTTATTATTTGTTGGAAAAATCTTCTTGCCTCTTGTTCACTCATTTTATCCCTTTGAATAATATAATCAAATAATTCATTTGATGCAAATTCGATAACGATTATAATCTCATCCTTTGATTTAATAACGTCATATAATTTAATAATGTGTGGATGCCTTAGTAATCTCAAATACGAAATTTCTCTTTCAATTCTACCTTGCATGTCGCTTTTAGCTAAAACTTTTTTATTAATAATCTTTAAAGCGACTTTTTGACCTGTGGTAATATGATATGCTAATTTAACTTTACCAAATGAACCTTCACCTAAAGTTTTCACAATTTGGTAGTTACCAATTTTAGAACCATCAGATAACCTTGACCTTTGACTACTTGAACCAGCACCACTTCCACTGCCATGATGGTGATGATGATGATGGTGATGGTGATGATGTCTTCTTGAAGAATTTGATGCTGTATCACTCATTATTCAAAAACAAAAAAATAAGGATGAAGGAAGGTAAATAACTGCAATGATGTTTTATTGATATTTAAAATGAAAGGAAAGGGATGTTTTTTTGTTTATCTGAATAATTTCCTTATATTAACGACCAAAATAAGAAAATATATTACTGTTTGTCAATGTGTAATCTTAGAATTGTTTGCAAATATCTCAAAAGTTTAATTAAGAATAGTTTGATTGATGATATCTTGAATAATTTCTATACTTTTTTGTTTTTACGTTTTGAAATAATCAAACGCATTACGAAAAAATGGAAATGTTGCCATATTTTTTTCAACGTGACTAAAAGGGTTATCACCAAGCACGAGAAACCTAGAAATTTCCAGTTCCAAAATTCTTTCCGCGGAATGAGAAAAATTAAGGGTTGACAATATTTTTGAAAAAATGTCTCTCTTAGTACCCTTTCGGACCAGGGCTGTCATTAAAATTTAGGACATTTTCATTTTGACATCTGCAAAAGGAAACGTCACAATTGCAATGGCATATGCAAAGAATTGCCTTCTCGTTTACGTGCTTTTTTATTGTTCTCAGTCAATACCCCGTACACAAAAGAGAAAGCTTTATTAATAGCGTTACCGAAGAGAAGCAATTTTTTAGGGGTAACCCACCTGCCAATAAAAATCCAAAATAATCTTTTTTTTTTAAATATTACTCTTAATGGTATTACTGTAAACTTCAATTGATTTGATCTTCTGACTAATATTTTGGTGTTCTTGAGCAGGACCTAACTGCATTAGATAAACTTTGGACAAATAGAAAGGTCATAATGAAGAATAAGGATGAACAATTAAGGAACACCTATAGAAAAGTAAAAATTTTTGTAAACGATAACACAGTAATAAAAACGAAAAGATCTGTTTCATTTGACACGGTACCACAGATCGTTGGTGAATCTAGTGTACAGAAAGATAAGATTGGGCTACAGTTACCTATAAATTTACAAGTACAATATCATTCAAAATGTAATGATATTGACAAAATTTTTTATATTGGTAAAAATGGCAAATACATAAGACGAGACTACCCAAGTAGGCCTACTGTTTTAGCTGATTCTTTAGTTATTAGTAGGGAATTTCGTACTTGGCATGAAAATTGGCATGAAAAATTATGCAAAATACAAGGTCTATTGAGAATTGAAATAGATGGTCAACTTGTCAAACCATGGAATAATCCAAATTTTAAGTATCCAAAGATTTTATTCCCAAGAGAACCTTATGACTCATTTATTTGTAATGATGATTTAGAACCATACAGTAAAGACGAGAGAAGAAAATTGACTGTAGTTAATAAAAAGATTAAATGTATTAATGAACCAAGAACCATATTAATTCATATAACTGGCAGAAGACACACTTGGGTAGCATTGGATTGGCTATTATGTTCTAATTTTATACATGATTGCGATCATTTGGTAATCATGACTAATTTACCTGCATTTC
Source organism: Grigorovia humatica (assembly GCA_030462875.1). NCBI lineage: Eukaryota > Fungi > Ascomycota > Saccharomycetes > Saccharomycetales > Saccharomycetaceae > Grigorovia > Grigorovia humatica. Next base: position 90,815 of record JAMSGM010000026.1, on the reverse strand, counting down.
GCCATTCTAAAAAAAGAGAAGAACAGAGATATAAGGAACAACAAACTACTGGTGATTTTTTAAATGATGATCCATATAGAGAACAATGGGGTCATCATCAAATGTATCCAAAGGAATTGATCAATGAAGTTTGTAATGATATTATTACATATATTAATATCTTATTTGATAAGAATCCATCAAATTTACAGAAATCTTTGAAAGTCACAATTGACATGACAATTGGTAAAACTAAACAAGCATTTATTGATGCGATAAATATATATCAGCCGAATTTAATATTTATAAGCACTCTTAAATGGGAAAGGTATGATAAATTGATTACCAAGAAATCCAATTATTTAAAGGATGTCTTAACAATCAGCTGTAGTATGCCAGTGATAATTCTGCCAGTAAAGCGAATGTGGAAATTCGAATTAAGTCTAGAAAATTACAATAAGCAATCCGAAAATCAACAAGCTTCTCGACATGAGATAATTATAAAAACACCAACTGAAGTAGAAGGCACAAGTGGTTTACAAAAACTAAGGAAAAATGAAGATAGCAATGTCTCAATGGATTCTTTGAATACTGGCATTAATCCATTTCCAAAAAAGAAAAAAATTAATGAACATGTTCATGATTATCTAAAGAATTTAGTTAGTCATCATACTGCTGATCTTGATAAAAAGAAAAACATCAATGTTAATGAGGGAAGGAAGGATATCGACTATGATAATAAAAATAATAAAAACATTAAAAATAATAATACTAATAGTAATAAGAATACTTCAGAAAATATGGCAAAACTATTCGAACAATTACCGACAATTACGCAGATCTATCTAACCGCTAAGAAATATAGATTCTTGATGAAAAATGAGTTAAGTCTGCTGCATGAGGCAAAAAGTGACGATGGTATAATTGAAAAAGAGTTAGACATTATAATAAAAAACTCGGTCTTAGGTTCTAAAGAAATTGATAAAATCACTGACAGAGAGAAAAAGATTAGAGACGACTTGAAGGATAGCCAAATTGGTTCAGACATGACTAAACAACTGATAACGTCAAATAGAGATATGAAACAAAATTTATCAAGATACGAGACAGAAAGTATTCCAGATCAGAATGTCAATTCAAGCTTTCAAACACAGACAGAGGGCAATTTTCACCATGATAATGATGATGATGATGAAGAAGAAGAAAACAACGATGCTCTCGATGTTACTTTTGACTCTGAGAGTAGGGAAGATGATAAAAATGGATTCCTACAATTGAGAAGAGTGATTACAGGTGGCACTCCAGTTTTCATTTCATCTCAGATTGCAAATATACAGGATTCCACAAGAGAGGTTTCAGCTAGGAGGGATTCTTACCCTAGACCACTATCTGAGGTGTATAAAGACTCTCATGCTTTCAATACACCTTCGAATATTACATTTTTACCCGATCTGAAAGTGAAACAGAATAACCATACATTAGGAAACCAGTTCCTACGTAATCACAGGAGCCCAAACAGGAAATCGATATCTGGCGATGGTTATTCAAAAATACCATACAGAAACTCGACAGATACGCCCTACACATCTCAAAAGACATATAAGCCTGATGGTGTGCACTTAAAAATCAAGGACTTCCAGAAAAGCAAAAGTAGAAGCTTACCAAATTCAAGGAGAAACAGCGACACTAAAGAAACAGTGAAAGAAAAACCAAAATCCTCTATGAAGAAATTAGGTAGACTTTTTGGCTTTAAGTGAATTTAGCATTACAAGCTTTAATGAAGTCTCTATTATATTTTTGTATATAATTGTTCTCAATATATTTTTTTTGTGCATTTTTTTCAAGTAGTTTCTGATGTTTTCATTGTGTTTCCTTCATTCAAAAAGTCAAGAAGTATTTTGTTTTTCCTCACAACGCAAAGCAACATAGGCAGTTATTAAGTATTTCCATCTCATATCTTGAGTCTGCAACAAGGATAATCAGCTTACCATGAGTTCATATGTAATTTTCGGCAAAAGAGTACCTGCACATATTTTATCCCTTGGTACGTTGGCTACAGTTGGGCTAACTACAGCTTTTTTCATGAACAGAGGGGGTAAAGATAGGCCTGTTAAACAAGAAGCACTGCAATCTGGGAAGGTTTCAGATGAAATTGACGTTGAAAAACTAATAAACAACTTCTTAAAAGAGGGCGAAACAAGCGATGAGATACAAAATCCGCAAAAGAAATGAATGTAATACATTCCAAATCGTATATGGGAGCATCACGTCCAATTTACTTGTAAATACTTTATTGACCTTAGACGTAAGTGACTAGTTTCTCATTAGTTTTTATCGCAATCGGAACATAAACACGCTTGATCATGGTCTGCGTTTGAAATACGATATCATCTATTGTATTTGATATCCATCATTGGATCTAAAGAAGGGTTCATTTTTATTTTATATTCGATATATATTCAACCGAGAATGGTTTTATACACAAATTTTTTCAACTTTTAATGTCAGTCTGCTTTCAATACACTCATATACTTTTCATGGTAAACAATACAACTGAGTTTTGCAGCAGATTATTTTTTAGTTTAGCAGCAAAATTTTATACCAGCTTTATTTAGGTACTGTCTCCATCGTCTTGGAAGGGAACCACAGTAATACTTTTAGCCCTTTCGCTTTTTGTTAGTATTTCTTTCAGCATGAAGCCTGCAACATCCAGATCTTCAAAATATAGCATATGTGAAATAATTGCTGATATTAAATCTACTTCAAATAAGCTAGGTGGCATAGCATAGTCAATTCTTCCCCTGTGGTTTAAATTCAATAATTTTTCTTGTAATAGATATGGTAATTGAGGGTTATCCTTTACTGTATAAGGCAAGCTAGTTCTTGAAACACTTTCCACGATTTTATCCTTTATACTTCCACCAATACCAAGTAGTTTTGAAGCAATTCCATCAAATTGCAATAGATGAGGTATAGTTTCATAATCATATTGCGCCATAGTAGGATCCACTAATGGTTCCATTCTGTGAGCCACAGGATCACAAGTATGGAAGATATTATAAATTTCTTTACATTTCGGTTGATCAGAATTTAAGGTTGGGGACTTTTCCATATTTTGTGGTAAAAGAGTTGTTCTTTGAATAACTTTAAATAAGCCGATAGGAGAACCTAAACAGAAAAATCTATTTACATTAAAATCTAACTTATAATTCTCTGAGTCACCTAAAATGTCATAAAGAATCGAACTACCTAATGAATGACCCATCAAATGTACTTGACCATTAAATCCAGTATTTTCCTTAAATAATTTATAAGTATTATTTAGTTGACGACAAACTTCAGTTATAATAATGTTCTTGTAAAATGGATCCTCATAAAGACCAACATCTACGACAACATCATTGACTAATTGTCGTATCGGTAAAACATTCCGAATTGTCACATCTGACATTGTGGGTAAATTAGGATTTTGATGAACATTATTAATTCGGTCAGTTTCGAAACCAATTGAATGTCTCCAAGTAATCGGCAAAACTTGAACATTACAATTAGTAAGCCAATCTTCTTTATTATTTTCTTTATTTAAAAGCTTAATATCTGAAGTTTTTTCATAAACTTCTTTTATATTTCTTCTTATTAAATTTATTGAGTGAGCAAAATTAATATATTCATATTTTTTACCTAAAGTTTGGGCAATTCCATGTACGCATAAAACTAAATGATCCACATTCCTCTTTTGCAGTTCACTGGAAGAGTTATCTTGGTCATCGTAATCTGATTCTACAATTTTATTTGTAATAGAGAAGGTTTCTTTATTATTAATATTAGTATCTCCTGATTTCTGACCTGAATTTGACATAATTGCGTCAAAAAAGTTCCAGTTTAGAGATGGATAATTAGATATTTTCTTTGCATTTTCTGAAGATTCAGAATCAGATTCAAAATCAGATTCACTACTATCACTACCTTCCACGGTTTGCTTTTCTATGATACGATTAGTAATTCTTTTACCATTAATTGTCAAATATTGTGCTAAAGTTGTTTTTAAGTAACTTAGATGTAATTTACCACCGTCCAAATTAGGCAGTAAGTAAGCTTCCCCTTCGCCTATGAAAAAGATATATTTCCCCCATTCTTTTGAAGTATTCTCTAATTTACGTAAATCATAACTAGTCAGCTTGTCGTTTATTGTCTCTTCGTTAATATTTTCATCATTCTTATTAACATTGTCTTGAAAATTAGTCAGCTTACCTTTATTATTTTTCCAATCTACCATATGCCTTTCAATTTCTAGTGTCAATTTATGTGGTAAGGGAACTCTATGCTTATCAAACCAAACACCACGTCTCACTTCAAAGACTGCACCTTTCCAATATATTGAGGTCAATGTCATGTCATTCAAATCAACATGAAACAGTTCATCTTCACTAACACGCACCAAATGTGAAGTTCTGTTCTCATTGGTATAAGCTGATTCTAATTTATCGGAATCGTGTTTGGGGAACTGTTTAAATTTCTTAGGTGGACGTTTGGGTTTGAAGTCTGGTTCGTATGGTTTCTTGTTGGGCACATCTGTCGCATAGTACCAGTTAGCCATTGGCGACAGTTTGGGGATTTTGAAGCTGCTTACGAATCGCACGCTGTTCAAAGTGCCGCCATACACAGTGTGAGTCTTCAACACCGGGCAGACAAAACGGGGTAAAAGCATACAGCACTCGTCAATTGGTACGAACAAAGCAAGGATCTCATTGGTTATGTCCCCAATTTGCAACAGCGTTCGAAAATTATAATAATTTTTTTCTTCAGTCCTTCTTTGTGTTATGAATATGAATAAGTGTATTACTGATAACTGTATGTAGTGATATATATGTGACGAGATTAGGATTCTTAGTGATGATTAGAACCACGTAATTTCGATCTTGCACGCAAATTGTAGTGCCTGGATCTTCTGTCTGAATCTGGTGTCAGTTTCGCTGTGTCCAGTTTGGGTTTCTTCTCCAACGGCACTGTATTCTCTTTGTTAGAAGCGAGCTTATCATCAGGGTGGTCGTCACTTTCGTCCTCTTCTTCTTCATCATCTTCTATAATACGGATTTTCCTCCTTTTAAGTTTGTTTCTAGTCGTCTTATTGGAGTCGCCTCCGGCATGTTCCGTTTCTATTGATAACGATGGGGATGCTGACTTATCAGTACAAGTGCCCCATATTTTATCAGTATTAAAGTGTGAGCTTTTCTTATTGAGTTCAGTATTTATAGTGGTTATGGAATCGTCAATTCCATGTTGATTGTCTAGTCCATATTGACCTACCTGGTCATGATTATTATTTACATTAGTTACTGTTTTATCATGTGTCTCAATATTATCAAGACTTTCGCTCCTGATCTCTTTACCATCAATTTCTTCTCGTTCTTCCTCTTTCCTTAGTCTTTCCTCTTCCTCTTGTTCCTCTCTTTGCAACTCAGCGAATTCTTGATCACTTTGCTTTACAACAATATCTAAATCGTTCTTAGTTGTCTTAACCATTTCAATCAAATCACTGAAATCACTCTCATGGTAAATTTTCTTCAGATAAACGATTTTCTCATCATTGATACTATTAAATTGATTAATGTTACTAGTAGTATTATTACTATTGGTACTAGTGGATGATTTGTTCTTTTTATTGAGTTTAGATGCCTTTGCACTTTTTGGATTGGAATCAGTTCTTATCGTTGTCGTTGTTGGAGTCTTAGCCATATGATTAACACTTTTAGATGAGATTAAATTTGTACTAGATTTATTCTTATTTAGTTTATTTTTCCTAGAATTTGATGTCAAATTTAATTCAGTTAAAGGTAAATAATCAAAATTTGGATTTAAATTTAATTTTTTAAATTTATTCCAAATTTCCAAATTTTGTTCATTTTCATTCAAGATTTTTTGATTTTTTATTAATGCCGTATTTTGATTGATATATGTGGTTGAATGTTTTTGACGAATATGGTTAGTAAGACCTTGAACTGATGTAAAATCGTTTCTTTGACAAAATGAACAAGTTATTATAACTAATATACCATCAAATCTTTTGAAAATTGGTTCATTTTTTGGTGATTTAGCTATAATACCAGTTTTATTTGAAAAATATGACTGTCTTTGATAATATGGACATACTGGTTTGATATTTTTAGTTGTGTTATTATAACTACCATTATTATTACTATTATTATTAACAAGATTATCCCAATTTGTTAAATCTAAAGATTTCTGCTTCGATTTCACATTTCTAGAAGAAAGTATTGGTGAATCTATAAGTGTTTCATAAAAGGCGGAATCCAATATGTTACCATTACTTTTACTTCTTGTATGATAATGAAATTTTGGTTGTTCGTTCATTGCAGAGATACTTGAACTTGATGATAAAGGCAGAGTTAAATTATTATTATTATAATTTGATTTTAATCTATATTTATTTAAATTATTAATAATATCTTTATCATCATGTAGTTTTTCCAATAGCTTAACTTGTTTATCAATTTTATCAATTTCTTTATCAATTAAATTTGTTTCCTTAAAATTTAAAACGATATGTAAATTTAATTTATTTAAAATTTCATCTTTAATCGTTACAAATTTCAATCTTTCCATATCTTCGCTATCTTTGATATCTTTAACGTTATGTAAAACAGTATGACCATGGATATCAGGTAAGGATAATGAATTAACAATTTGTTCTCTTGAGTTTGGTGAAAGGGTATTATTATTATTTGCAGTACTGGCCGTAATGATAGTATTACTGCTAGCAATACCATTAACATTATTTTCAAGTTTCATATTGTTATCTATGATACCAGTATTATTATTATTAGTAATATTTGAAATTGATTGATTATTCCCCGAATTATGTTTCAAGTTAACACCCGAGACATGATCATTTTCAATGTCTGTAGTATTGTTAAAAGAAATATGACTATTATCATTTGAATTGATCGGTAACATATCATGTGGCGATTTTGGAGTATTAACCTGATAAAATTTTAAATAATTATTAATCTCCGAATTTTTGACATCTTTTGTAGTGTGTGCCAGGGTATCGTCATTGAAATGATCAATATCATTGTGTTTGTGTAAGTGAGCCATCGCCGAAAGACATAAACCAGATATTCACTTTATATAGACAAAACTGGATAGTGGAAGAGATGTACTAGTGAACCATCTTGTTTATTTATCGTTTGAGGAGCGAATTATTTTTTTTCAACGAACATGCAAAATCACGTGGCACGTCATTGGCTCGTTGCAAATTCGCGCCGCGTCACGTGCCCAAAGGCGTTGTAGGGCTTCTTTAAACCCTAGGGCTTGTTGTATTGAGAACACACAAGAAGATTCACATTCTAGGGCTTAGCAAGCTATGTAGCATAATTAAAGTTGTATATTCCTTTTCTTTTGTCTATGCGCACATATATAAAAGTCACAAATATAAATACGAAAACATTTCATTTAATGGAAAAATATTGCTATTTGTGTCTATTGCAAACATTTCGTAATCGTGAATTTTTCCCATTTAGACATTAACTTTTGCTGTCTTCAATAGTACTATAATATTATCTTTACTCATTACTATAAAAATAAGTGGCATTTATACTACTGGAGTCGCCATTATAAGTGATATTAGATGTAAAACTAGACGGGGAAAATCCATCTTCGATTTTTTTATCCTTATCAAATAAAGGTGAATTTAAAATTATATCGTTTTTATTATGATTGTTCCCCTTCTTTGACTGTTTTATCCTTAGATGTGACTTCGATATTTCATATTGTAAACTTGATGATGTACTAAAGATTAAATTTGAATTACTTGATGTGAAGATGTTATTTAAGTTAAATGGGTTGAATTTCAATTTTGGTGTGGATGTAGATTTTGGTGCTTGAGCAAAATCATCAAATTGTAAAGATTTTGTTTTCATGAACATATTCGTATCTGTGTTGGTATTTGTATTGCCGCTATTACTCACATTGAGATCAATATCATCTTCCGTTGAAGAAGGTTTTTTCATGCCCACTTCATTTTTAAAATTTATATCTTGTTTGAAAAATACATTAAACAACATATCGTTATCAGTACCAGGAGGTTTGTTTTCTTTTTCAATATTGGACAAGAAACATCTTTCTTGACTTAATGCATTCAGGTTTTTACCATTTTTGAAAGTGTTTTTGAACTTATATATTTTTTGGTTACCTTTAGTTATCTTATTTGTATTACTAGTAACTTCTTTCAAGATGTTTGTATTAAAGGACATATTTACTAGTTTATTCCTTTTGAATGATTCCATCAAATCCGTTTTCCATTAAATTCAGTGAGCGTTGCTTATTTTGTGACAGAAAAAAAAAGAAAGATTAGTGTCGCGATATCAAAAAGTCATGCCGTGTTCTGACACAAAAAAAATGTCATAAAGAGAAGAACTGCCGTATATATGGACATTGTCAACTAGCATTAATACACATGATTACAAAACTGCGTACGAACAGAATGTACACAGACAAAAGTATACCAACCAATGACGTACCTTGTTATTTGAGACAAATGAACGGGAAAAAGCAACAACTAGCCGAATTTTTTTGTCTGTACCAAAAATTATTATTTTTTTTTTGTCCTTGATTTCTCGAAGACAAAAAACCGAAAATGTAAAAAGAAAAAAAAATGAAAAATTGAAATCAAACCGAAAGATCAACTAACTGGGTAACATTCCTATTGATAGTTCAAGTTTCTACTCGAAGAAGAAAAACAATGCCAATTAATATTAGAAGAGCTACCATCGATGATATAATTTGTATGCAAAATGCTAATTTAAATAATTTACCCGAAAATTATATGATGAAGTACTACATGTATCATATCTTATCTTGGCCAGAATTATCATTTGTAGCTACTACCACAACAAATGTTTCTAATGAAATGGATGCAAATGATCAGCTGTCTCTGATTGATCCACTTAATGGTAATGATATCAAATTAGACCCAACATATGTAGCCAACGGTGAAAAATTAGTTGGTTATGTTTTAGCAAAAATGAATGATGATGATCAAAATAGTAATGAACCATTAAATGGTCACATTACGTCTTTAAGTGTGATGAGAACTTATAGAAGGATGGGTATTGCTGAGAAATTAATGAGACAAGCACTTTTTGCATTGAGAGAAGTTAATCATGCTGAATATGTTTCATTACACGTTAGACAATCAAACAAAGCTGCTTTACACCTTTATAGAGATACTCTAGAATTTGAAGTTTTAAGTATCGAGAAAAAATATTATCAAGATGGTGAAGATGCTTATTCCATGAAAAAAATATTAAAATTAGATGAATTACAGGTTTCAAATTTCGCTCATCGTAAAGGAATTGATAAGTCAAAAAAATTTGAAGATGATTTAGAATCTGATTTATTAGAAGATATTATCAAAAATGGTATTGACAATATTGTTGTCTGACTAAATAATAAAGAATCAAAACATTTTTATGGGGAAACTGAAGTGAAAAATATCAAAGAAGTACTTTTCAATATTAAATAATTAAGTAATACTGCATATACATAGAAATTATCATTAATTGACATTACATCACCCACCACTTTTCTTTGGGAAGTTGGATTAGTACAAAAAAAAGTATTTAAAATATATACCCATTCTTGCAAGGTAATTTACTACATGGTTTACATCAATAACATATTTCAAGAAAAAAAATTTTGCGTTCTTTCCAAATATTAAATCAGTTGAAGTAAAAATTAGGTAGCTTGAGTTTTTCCACATCGACATAAATGCCTAGAGCCAAATGCACTCATATTCATCACAAATAAAAGGAAAGAACTTCCTTGGTTCTTTTTAATATTTCAAGAAATAAAAAAATTTGTAAAGCGTTAAAAAAAAAAAAATATTTTCAATTCTTTTATACTTTTTTTTTGTAATTTTTTCGTCTAAGATTTAAACCGACAGGTTTTTTTTAGGGCTTTTCGAACAATTAGACTGGTCATTTCTCTGTAAACAAGTCATCCCTCCTAGCAATCCTTGCCGTGACTGTATATGAAGATCTTTGTGAATTTATATAGGGCGTTAAGGGAATGTTATTTATATACAAACGTACCATTCAGCTCGCTTCTTCCTTTTTCTTATATATGACCTTATCAACCTTAACTTCACCATCCACGTAAATATAAATATAGAGCGTACAAGTAGGCCCCTGAATATCTAATAAACAAAAGCTTGGTGAGTTAGAACCACTGATAGACGCTTCAGGTACATCTTCTTCATAATCTTCTTGATTATTTTCCTGGTTCTCTGCACCATTTGTATTTTCCTGTTCTTTTGCTTCGTCATCATTAATTTCCTCCCCTTCTACATCATTTTCATTATTATCGGTCCTATTTTCAATTGGAATACTTTCTGTCACTTCATCACTATCAATAATATTATTCTCATTGATAACTGGCCAATCTGTATTAAATGCACCAGTACAACTACCTGGATTAACAAAAAACTTATCCTCCAAAGTGTAAGCTTCGACATTATGGGTTCCACCCCATAACAATATATCGACATCTAATTGTCTAGCTAAAGTTAATAAGGATAAAGGATCACTTTTGGGTACAATGGTATAGCCATTACAACATCCAATTTTAAATTCATCAATCCTCAAAATTGAGTTAAGTGGTATTTCACTTTGATCAAACTTCTTCAAAGGAGATTCCCTTTGAAACTTAGCTTTTACATCTTTAATCTTATCTGAATGGCCATTGTTTTTGAATTTCTCTGTATAATTGCCAATATCTCCATGAGCAGAAATTTTAAAAATAGGATTATCAAACTCACCACGTACTATGCTAATATTTGATGATATTTCATTAATGAATTCCAGAAATTCAAATGATTTAGTACAATTACCTAATAAAACAACTTGTGATATCTTACCTGGGACACTTAATAGTTTTTTGAATTTACTAGGAAGATCCTAAATAGAAAATAGCTAGTAGATTTGTTGTATATTGGGAAAACATAAAACAAAAATTTATCGATTGTTAGTATAAAGCTAATAGAACAATATTTCTCAGTTATTAAGGTGACCTTTTCAAAAGTTGAAATGCTTAAAGGACAGCTGAAAAAAAGAACATTACAAAATGGTTTAAATATTTCTAGATATGTACATACAATTGCCCTATCTGGTATATGTGCGTCACTTAGTGCTAACAGTAACATTAGGTATTGTTTATTCTTTATGGAAAGAATACACGAAGTATGCTTGAACTTCCTACTTCATTAAAAAAAATAACCGTTTTTCAAAATTCATCTTGAATAAAAGTCTAACGGTTACTATCGTAAAAACCACTACATCAAATGAGTAATCTTTGACTAAGTATTTTGGAACCTCATTTGCGGTTTTAGATGTACCTTTGGTGATTCATATAAGGTACTAAGACATTTGGCAATTTGATCATTCCTGTTTCTTTATCGTAAAAGTTTTCTACAATGGCCAGGATCACTCTGGGCAATGCCATCGCCGTGCCGTTGATAGTATGCATGAAATCTAAATTACCATCGCAATCTTTGAATTTTGTGTTTAATCTTCTCGTCTGGTAACTTCCACAATTCGATGAACTAGTTACTTCGCCAAAACTGTTCCTGCCAGGCATCCAAACTTCAATATCATATTTTTTAAATGCGGAATTCCCCAAATCATTTGCAGGCATATTTAATAATTTACCATATAAACCTAACGATTCCACAATTTTAACTTGAATATCCCTAATCAAATTCAATGTCTCTTCAGCCCTTTCTGGTGTGGACCAACAAAACATTTCTATTTTTGTAAACTCATGTACTCTATAGAGTCCCTTAGTCTCTCTACCTCTGGAACCAGCTTCAGCTCTGTAACATCGACTTGAACCACAGTATTTTACGGTATTTTCGTTCATAACCTTATTGTAACCCATAGCGGCTAAAGTTATCTCTGACGTCGCAATCAACCCCATGTCTTTGCTTGTTTTATAAATTTGTTCTTCGCCATTCATATCTCTCGGTCTGAAACCGCATGCATCAATTGTATTCAATCTAGTCAGACTTGGTGGGATGACAAACTTGAAACCAAATCTATTTGTCAATAAATCGATAGTATAATTACAAAGAGCTCTTTCTAATAACGCACCATTGCCAATTAAATAATATGAAGAAGTACCTGATGTCATAGCAGATGATTTGATGTCTAACATTTGTTTCTTTTCCATTATATCAACATGATTAAGGTTATGATTGATCGGGATTGGTTCATTGATCCATTGGATGACATGTGGCTCGGTAGGATGTACAGAAGAGGCAATTAAATTGGGCAAAGAAGAACATAATTCAATAATATTGCTATGAAGTCGTCTATTTTTCCCAATCTCATCTTTATAATTATTTTTCAAGACATCTAGTTTAATTTTCCAGTCATCAATCCTGGTAGTATCCTTAGCAATTGATTTTTCAATTTCGTTCCTTTCTTTTTGAATTTGATTCAATGTCTTTAATGATTCTCTATATGCTAAATAGTTCGTGGGTAACTTTTCTAATTCTGAAATTAGTTCACTACCGTTAACCAGTTGTCTCCTAACAATTGAGTCTTTATATTTAACCAGATCTCTAATCACACCTTTAATATCAAACGCAGATTTAGGGAAATAATTTCTCAATATGCTGTTTTTGGTCAGCGTACGTTTAAAAATAGAAGTCATCGATACTCAAGCAGTTTGAAATTTCTTCTGAAATACTTTGATTTCGTAGATGTATGATAGTATCTCCCCCTTTCGAATCATACATAAAATCTTGCAACTTCAAAAAAAAATTACAATTCGGATATAAAGACAAAACAAAAGAATAACGGAACTAATAATTAATATTATTAATGTGAAAGGAATTCTTCAATAATTTACGTATTGTATTTATTAATTATATAATTAAGATAATATTTTTTTAATTTTTAAAAATGAATATAATGCAACTTATAATAAAATATAAATCGTTAAATTAAATTTAAATTAAAATCTTAATTTAGAGAAGAACCATTGGTTCTTACCAGCTTGATGTCTTTCTTCAAAAGCCTTCTTGATAACTTTCTTAGCTTCTTCTCTTTGAGTTGGTTGTTCGAAAGTTTCAGTGGAGACAACAGATTTGAAAGCTTCAACATCTAAAGTGTATCTGGTTGGTAATAAGTGGTTGTAGTTAATAGCCTTAATGAATGGCTTGATCTTAGTTCTCTTAGCAACCTTCTTGGCACCTAATTTCTTAGTAACCTTTAATGGGTACCTTTCAATACCAGCAACTAAAGCGTGACCGAATGGGTGAGCTTTAGAACCTTCGTCATGTGGCTTAACGATAACGACCTTCTTACCAGCGTATCTACCTCTGACAACAACAGCTATAATAAAATGAAAACAGTTTCTCACAAAATTTGAAATATTGGTATTGTTAAAAGACCATATTTTTTTTCATTGAGATGAAACAAAAATGATTGTTAGTAATTACTAAGCTCAGAAATGATATATATCCAAATTATTACACGTTCAGTAAATGGTTGCTATCAGTATTTAGGAAAGTGATATACATGTTTATTGAAAACAATTTCAATAAGTTTAAAAAAAAATTCCTCATTCGTTTGGTTTAAATCAATGGAATAAAAACTCTCCTGGGTTATAGTATAATTAAATTCATTTAATGGGATAAAAATGTGACTTCTTATATCTTTGTCAATGATCGAGTTTGTCTTTTCCTGTATAAAAATACTTCTTACTTTCCGAATACTAACAGTTTAACCATTTCTCAACCTCCTGGAATCATGTAATAATAATATATTGTAATAAAATTTAATAATAAAGATAACATACCAACTTTACCAGCTTTTAAGAATTTAGCCATTTTTTAATTCTACTATTATCTAATTGATTTTTACAATGTAAATTAATGCAAAGATTAAATCAAACAAATTTTAATCAATGAAATAATTTTTACCAAGCTGTTGAAAAAAAATGAATAATACTCAATCAAGGAAAAAAATGAGTCGGTATCTTACAAGGAGATTGCTAGAAGGGAAGAGAGGTGCTAGTGAGAACTTGATACAAACCCTGGTGAGAGCGAAGAAAATCTAGAAGGGCAACGGGGAACGCATTTAGAAGGAGAAGCGAGACTAACTTGATGGGATACTAAACCACAGGATGGTCCATACCAGCATACGCGGCCCAACCACGTTTAAATTTGTACGCACTTTTCTCAGTGTTTGCACCCATGTCCCGCCCATCTTTTTGTCTCCATTCGGCAAACGCTTACAGGTTTTTGAAAAAGCAAAAAGGAGTGTCCGTAAAGGGAAACTCTGCTGATAAAAAGACGAAGACAAATGCAGATGGACGACAAAGACCCTAAGCCAAATGTCTGGGTTCAGAAGCCAAAAAGCAGTCACAAGCAGCTTTACTCTGAGTTCCCGAACGGAACGGAAACCACCAATGAAAAACTTTCCCTGTCTCTCCGCGAAGTGACGAAAAAAAAGGGTGGAACTAACGGCGTGGACTTGTGCCCTTTCCCGCCTTCGCGTTCTCCAAACGTTTCCAGTTGGATTCTCTGGTCGATTAGTCAGCATAAAAAAGGGAATGAGTAGCCAATGGTTGTCTAGAATTACCACTGATGACATGATTATTTCGGTTGGACACTAATAATTTTCACAAAATAGTATAAAATTGAACAAAGGAATCACTGAATTCCATGGATATTAACAAATTTTTCTATAACTGAAAAGTCATCCTCATCTTCAAAAATGTTTAAGAATACTAGATTTCTACAGGTTGGGAAACAATTAAAGAGAACTAAAGTAACTTTACCAGAGTTGAGATGGGATTTTAATGAACTGGAACCCTTTATTAGTGGACAAATAAATGAAATACATTATAGAAAACATCACCAAACATATGTGAATGGACTAAATGAATCTTTGGGTAAAATGCATGATCTTAATAGTGAGATACAAAAGCATCCAACACCACAATTGAGCCGCCAAATAGTTGAATTGCAACAAAATATTAAGTTTCATGGTGGTGGGTACGTTAATCATTGTTTATTTTGGAATAATTTAAAACCTGCTAAGCAAGGTGGTGGTGAAGTAATAAAAGATTCTAATTTGTATAAGCAACTTGTTAAACAATATGGTGATGTAGATAATTTTATCAAAATTTTCAATAAGGAATTGTTGGGTGTACAAGGTTCAGGTTGGGTATTCTTAGTGAAGGACAACAGGACACAAGATGGTAGTAATAATGCAAGTGAAAGCGATAGTGTCCACCAAACACTAGCTATTGTGAAGCGTATGAATCAAGATACAGTTACCAACGGTTTGATACCATTACTGGCTATTGATGCATGGGAACATGCTTACTATCTACAATATCAAAATAAAAAGGCAGATTATTTTGAAGCCATTTGGAATGTGGTCAATTGGGAAGAAGTAAGTAAGAGATACGATTCGAATGATTTGTTAATTTAGTTTAATATAGCTCCATGTAAAGAAAACATGTCAAATGATGTAATGTGATTGGAAAGGATAGATTTGTCTATGCAGAATTTATTCGAATCCATTTTATTTCTGCTATTTTTTGTCCACGGAAAATTTAATGAAGCACAATTTTTCCGACTTGTACACATACATTTGCCTAATTAGCAAAGTGTAGTCAGCACCATGTGGCGTACATTTCATGATATATTATAGTATTTGTATAGAAGAAATGTCAATTACTTTTGAGTCAAAATCAATTTCGACCCATTTGTCCAGACAGATGGGATTCGGAATGCTTTTCCTAAATTGACTGGCGCTCTTCGTTTATCGTGCATTGCGGGTTTTGCGGATAAACGATAATCTCCGAGCAACGATTACAACTATCTGGGCAGGGAAATATCCGACTTCCGCCCTTCAATTTGCGAGCAAGCCGTCGATTCTTGTACAAAGCCATAGTTAGCGTCTTACTGAAGGCAATGTCGTTTTGCTTGTTGCCATACGGTGCGATTTTGGCTGTGTCGGAAGATTGTCCCGTGCCAGATCCGACACTGATTACTTTTTCCTCTAACCGCCAATTTCGTTCAATGTCAAAGACACACTCAGTTACAAATCATATAAAACCCTTATCGTTTCTTAGCCTTTGCTCAAAATTCAGCTTTCCATTATGTTCATTGATATAGCATCACATTATATTACACTAATATAAATTGTACTTTCTCTGTGTTCATTATTCTCCATAAAGGATAAAACTACTGCCATAATAAGAAAAATTATCCACAAAATGTCTGATTTTCCGTCATCTGTTGTAGATGAATTATTTGATTGGACACAAAACCTATCATTAACACAAAAAGTCTCCATTATTTGCATTTTACCTTTCATTTATTCTCTAATTTGGCAGTTAATCTATTCTTTCAGAAACGATAGACCACCATTAGTCTTCTACTGGTTACCTGGGTTAGGTTCTGCCATTCAATATGGTAGAGACCCATATAAGTTCTTCCAAGATTGTCAAAAACGTTATGGTGACATTTTCTCCTTTGTTCTGTTAGGTAAAGTAATGACAGTTTACTTGGGCCCTAAAGGTCATGAATTCATATTTAACGCCAAATTAGCAGACGTTTCAGCTGAAGCTGCTTATGCTCATTTAACTACTCCAGTTTTCGGTAAAGGTGTAATTTATGATGTCGATAACGCTAAATTGATGGATCAAAAAAAATTCGTTAAATCAGCTCTTACCGTTGAAGCATTCAAAAGGTATGTACCACTATTTATTGAAGAAATGCAAAATTATTTTAATAATTCCAAAAATTTCAAGCAACTAAAGCAATTGAAAAATGATAGTAATCCTAAGTTAAAAGATGATAAAGTCATCGTGGATGTCATGGTAACACAACCTGAAATGACTATTTTCACCGCATCAAGAACTCTTTTAGGTAAAGAAATGAGAGATAAATTAAATACAGATTTTGCTTATTTGTATACTGATTTAGATAGAGGTTTTACACCAATCAATTTTGCTGTACCTTGGAATTTACCATTACCTGTTAATAAGAGGAGAGATTATGCACAATGGAAAATTTCATCAACATACCTTTCTTTAATCAACAAGAGACGTAAAGAAAAAGATATTCAAAATAGAGATTTAATTGATACTCTTTTACAAAATTCAACTTATAAAGATGGTTCTAAGATGACTGATCAAGAAATTGCAAATTTATTAATTGGTGTTTTGATGGGTGGTCAGCATACTTCAGCAGCCACTTCTGCATGGGCTCTTTTACATTTGGCTGAAAGACCTGATGTTCAAGAAGAAATCTACAATGAACAAATGCAAGTGTTAGATAATGGTAATTTTGAATTGACTTATGATCATTTGCAGAAAATGCCCTTATTAAATCAAATGATAAAGGAAGTTTTGAGATTACATCATCCATTACATTCATTATTTAGAAAAGTTATCAGAGATATACCGGTACCAAATACATCCTACGTGGTACCAAAGGGAAATTATGTTTTAGTTTCACCTGGTTATACTCATCTTCAAGATGAATTCTTCCCACATGCAAAGGAATTTAATATTCATCGTTGGGATAATCAACGAACTGATTCTAACTCAAAAAATAATGAAAAGTTCAATCCAAATAGTGCTGAAAAGATAGATTATGGTTTTGGAAATATATCGAAGGGTGTTTCATCACCATATTTACCATTCGGTGGTGGTAGACATAGATGTATTGGTGAACATTATGCAATGGTTCAATTGGGTACAATCATGTCAATGTATATTAGATTATTTACTTGGAAATTTGTCACTCCTAATGATGCTGAAAACGCCAAAGATATCAACAAAGTTCCAAAACCTGATTTTACATCAATGGTAACCTTACCAACTGGTCCAGCAAGAATTGAACTGAAACCAAGAAAGCAATAAATGATTTAGAATAGAAAAAACACATCTCTTTCTTCCACCTTTTACTCCCTATGCACTTATTTATAAAAATGTCTCTTTTTCTTATTTATTTACTTATTTACTTATACCATTTATTTAGTTACTCGTTAACTGCTGGTAATATAAATATTATGGGAAAATTTCTTTCATGTTCGCACATTTATCTTTCGTCGAAATCTTTAGATAGAACTTTGCGCACAAAGACTGCTTGTTACAAGTTTGTTAATAGTCGTTTCTTTTCTTTGACTTTATTAATAATGCCATTTTCAACCGAAACGTAAAAAACAAAGTTTAACTGCTTTTAACTAACGTTTTACACAACAATAAACTATATATATTTTGAACTAATTAAAATGAAAATAAGAAAATCCATTTTTAATAAAGTATCTTGTAACTGTATTGAAAGAGAAAAAACGATGAAATCCCACGTAGTTAAAAAAAATTCTTCAAATCTGTTATGATTAATCAATTTGTTCGTACTTTTTTTCAAAACTATGCTCTTTTTTTTTTTATAAATCTGAGCCAAATGAAAAATTATAAAAATTTAAGTATTGTTTTGTTTCTCTTAATTGAATTTCATTTACTCTACCAGGTTCCATTTGCTTACTTAACATTTGATTTATTGGTACCTCGTCAAAAATCTTACTATTCATGAAATTGCTATTCGTATTGCTGGAATTAACCACATTACCAGCGTTAGGCATATGACTATTTGCACTAGTAATATTATCCTTATCTGGGAAAACATCATTAAATGTTTGAATCATGGATTGCTGCTCTGAATCCAAAGGTACAAAATATGACGTTTCGTTTGACAACGAAGCATTAAATGTTAAGGGAAAACCCTTATTTAATCCATTACCATTGATAACATTGCTGCTGGGATTATTGATAATATTATTCATATTGGTGAAATCACCGGTTCCATAATTAGCATTATTCATATTGTTGGAATTACCAGCATTAGGCATATGACTATTTGTACCGGTAATATTCTCTTTATCTGGGAAAATATCATCAAATGTTTGAATCATGGATTGCTGTTCTGAAGCTAAAGGTATAAAGTATGAGGAATCGCTGGGATTATTATTAATATTATTCATATTGCTGAAATCAATGTTGTCATGATTAACACTATTCATATTGTTGAAATTCCTGTTAACATTATTAACATCATTAGTATCGGCAAAGTTACCATTGCCATTCACACCGTTGTTACCTTTATTATTATTACTAATAGCACTAAAACTATTAATAGCACCATTACTCTTAGTATCATTAGCAACAGTACCTTCGCTGCCACTGCTATTGATACTGTTAAGATTACTGGTAATTTTATTCAAAGCTTTCTTACTATGAGCTAAGTGAACAGATTCATCCATAATTTCAAAGGACTGTGTGGACGATGGGGTTTTTGATAATGATGATGTTGTCTTAAATGAACATGGCATAGATAATGGCGAGACAACATTTGGCGTGGCTGAAGGTAATAAATCCACGGAATTAGCTTTATTTGAATCAATCATAGTTGGTGGTGTTGTCATATTCATATTATCATTACTTGAAGATAACGATAAATTATTATCGCTAATTCCAGTAGGATTACTGGTTTTATTTTTAGAGTTTCTTGGCTTATATTTTCTCTTAGGTTTCTTGTGACCTTGAAAATCCGTGCTATTCATGATTAATTTATTATCACCATGTTTTGATAAGATCTGACTGTTATTGGTGTTATTTGCTACAATTGCCATTGCCTCTAAAGCATCTTTATTGGAGAGGATTTTTGGATCGACTACACTTTCAACTGATGAGACGAATCTTGAATGACCAGTGGATGTCTTTATCATCTTTAATTTGTTATTGACCTTTTTCTTTTTATTGTTACTGAGACTTTTACCGTTTGTAATTTGTTCTAAATATTCAGCTGATAGTGCATTACATTTACCCAATTCAATATGATCTTTGATCCAAATATCTGTAGAGCTGAAAAACATATTACAATGGGAACAATGACCAGACGATTTATTTCTGTTATTTGGTTTTACACCATTTGGATAGGTAAAATGTCTTGCTTTTAAATGTGTTTTATAAGTATCACGTCTTGAAAAGCCACCCGAATTGTGGCATCTTAATTCTGTTGGTAAAGTATTATTATAATATGGACAATGGTAAGCTTTTTCTAGAGCATGTTTCTTAATATGCCTCGTTAGATAACCTCTAATTTTGAATTCCGCATCACAATAGTGACAAATAAATGAACCGTGGTCATCGGGTTTATTTTTCTTAGCATTGATTGCATCAAAAGTAATAGTGCTTTCTTTAGTGCCTTTACTAATCAAAATTTTCGTAGTAGCGCGATTACCGTTGTTACCATCTCTAGCAGTAAGATTGTTTCTATCTTTGATATTTTTCAAAGTATCATTTGGTGAGTTATTGCTTTGTGGTGAGATGGGTAAAAGTGAATTGTTTTCCTTATTATTATTATTGTTATTATCAATATTATTTCCATTGATAGTAACATCAGCAGCACTATGGGTTGGATTATTGTTGACAGTTGCGTTACTGACATCATAATCGCTAGAATTCATTGAATAATTTGTTTTGAAAGTAGACGAAATCATGCCATTAGACATCATATTAAATTGAACTGTATTATTTCCAGGATTATTACTATCCGAAGATAAGTTTAATGAGCATGCGGTAATTGAATCACTCTTCAAAGATTGCAAGTCATGTTTATGTGGAAATAAAGCGAATAAACCTCTATTTTCAGTGTCCAAATTGCCTGGGGCAATTTTATCAGCATCATGAGAAATTGGTTCACTAAGATCATCTGAATCAAAAGGTTTGGAAAATGAATCCAGTGAAACATAGGAATCAGTTGTAGTTAGCGAGCTACGAGAAGTAGCTGTTGAAAGAAGGTCCAACTTATCCAGGTTTGTATCATCTTTAGCAAAGTAGTTCTTGTTATCGAATTGATTAATACAGTTGTCATTTTTATGGATTTCCTGTGGTGTCAAAATATCAGCTAGTTGTTTCAATAGCGTCCACGTTTTGGACCAATTAGTTGAATTCAATATACCCCATTTCTTATCATATGGATCATTTGAGTTGTTAATAATGGAATTATTTCCTAGCTTATTGTTATTTGAGTTGATTGATTTATTCTGTTTCGAATTTTTTATATTATTGTTACTATGATTTGGGATATAGTTAGCAGTACCAGTACCATTATGATTAATCAGTGACGCTGCTAGTTTATTGTCAGCATTCGTGTTGTATTGATTATGGTCAATAATCAAAGTTGACATGAACGGCATTGTTTTGAAACGAGTGGGAGTATCGGCTCGCAAAGTGATGAGACTAGAACTAGAAATGATATTTAATTCTGAAAATGGAAACGTAAACGCTTATTCTGGGAGAAAAAATCAGTGAGTAATCTACTGAAAATGCTAATGTTGTTGATAAAAATAAAAGACAAATTATTGTAGATTGACGACAATGAGAGGAAATTTGAAAGCATCACGTGGAAAAACCACGTGACTAGGGTGTTTGGTTGTTAGTCATGTGCCAGTCACATGCCTGCTCTTTGGTCAGGTGATACAGACCTTTACTTTCAAAGATATTTTATTTATGGGTTTTATTTCACCTGCACCCATTATCAAGAAGGCCACATCACTGTTAAAATATAATGCTTATTGGTATTTTTTACAAATAAACAACGCTGATTATGTCTTACTACTGTTCCAGTATTGTGTTTCATATATAATAATTTTATAACATTATGAATATGATGTAATATCATGCAATTTAGCATAGTAAATTAACACAGATTTATATAATTTTATTTGAAGTATCAAATGTGTTAAAGTGGAGCATCTTACAACGACTTGTTTAATTTATTACCCAATTTATTTCTTTGATATTCTTGAACTGTTTGATCTGCAAGTAGTCCATATGTTTCCACACCAAGGTTAACTAATTCGTTTTGTTTAATTTCCGTTTGTCTTTTGGGGCTTTCATTGCTTTTATCATGAATATCTCTACTTCTGTACTTATTTCTGTTCTTTTTCTTGGAATCATATTTCTCTATATTTTCTTTTTCGTTTTCAACCTCATTAAAGTTGGCATCAATACTGTCCTTGTTGTTTCCATTAGAAAGGGGATCATTTTTTAAGTCATCCATATTATTGCCGCTTTTCATATCATTATCGGTAGTAGTGTAATTATTCGGGTCATCTCTACAAATTATTTCCATTTCAACACTATTCAAACGACTAGGTGCCCTATCTTCAATTAATTCTTCTTCTTCTGCTTCATTTTCAGTATCATCTTTTTTACAAATTGTACTATTAATTTCATTTGAAGCACTCACATCATAAATATTGTGAGAGTCATTTTTCTCAGTACTGTTCTTTATTTGTGAACTAGTATTATTACTACCGGTACCACCAATATACGTCGTGTAATCATCGCCATCAGTATCATTATTGCTGTCACGGTTGTTTTCATTATTCCAATTACCACAATTATCACTAATGCTGTTATTTTCTGTTCTACGTTTTTTAATATTTTCCTTATATCTGTAATAATTATAATAACAAACATCACTCAATACAATAGTCATACCCATAACATTATAGAAACCACTTATCCTTTCATTTAATATTATAATACCAAAGATAATTGTTAAGAATTCTTTTACTATACCAGCAATTGATAATGTCAACACCTTAGTTATTTGTAATATACCGAATTCACTAATTGTCATAGTGAAAACCATTATGCCTGGTATCAGCATTAAAACTATACCATACAAAATTGATAACATTGTAGTATTTCCACTTGCAATAGCGTTATCACCATTTTCTTTATTACGGTCTAGTATCTTGAATAAATTGGAATCAACAAAATTTGGTATGCTTTTTTCAAGAAATAGCGATGTTATGAATAATGTTAAAAACATAATAGGCGCTAATTGGTTAATTGTATAAATTGGATGCGGTTTCTTTATTTCATGGTTCATGCTATTCATTTTAATGTTATTATTACTGCTGCCATTATAAGTATGGCTATTATGATCATTATCGAAGGTTCTGTTATTAAAGGCCGATCTCGTAAGATCAATGGTAGATTGATTTTCTAAGTCGCTATTATCACAATTAGTAGTTAAAAGAACATTTTCATTATTGGTATCATTGCTGTGTAATAATTGTTCATTAACATGATTCTCATCATGCTTTCTTAAAATTAATTGTGTATAAACCCATCTTAACCCAGATAAACATGAGCTACTTAATACTAAAACTGAGCCAATTAATAATTTTCTAGTTTCTTCATCTTCGTCAATTTCAGTATCAACATGTTTATGTGAAGGTTTGTAAACCATCATAATGACACCGACAAACATTATGGAAACAATACCAGTTAATTTCCACCTAAATTTTTCTAATTTGAATAAGCAACTAAATAAAAGGACAAATGCAATACTTGATGATTTTATTATTGTATAAATCGTTAACGGTATAAATTTGAATGATAAATTACTTAATCCGATGTCACCTGCTGTTGCAATGGCTGTTGGTAAAATAAACTTAAAATAAAAATTCCAATTTGATTTAGGTTTATCACTACCTCTACGCGAAATTAGGTAATTAGTACTGTTGTTTTTACTAGTACTACTACTACTAGTACTACTACTACTAGTACTACTACTACCATTATTCTGGTTGTTATTGTTACTAGTGTTGTCACATATAGTAAAATTACTATCAACCTTATTGAGTGTATCGAGTTGTATAATATTCTCTTGAAATGTCAAACTTTCATAATATTCACGTTTATCACGGATTTTAATATAAATATAGGATAATAACCATAATGTGAGTTGGTGTATTGACGTTAACAAAATGGGATATTCAACACCGAGACCTTGACCTATCGGTGAGAACATCCATTTATTATAAATCGCTAAGGTGATTGAAGTGAAATACCAACCACCAATACAAAGTATGAAAAGTTTATAATTCATATTAGGTGGGTATGTGTTTTTTTATGTTATTTTTCAGTTTTATGAATTGACTATGATGTTTTCAATCTTTTCACTCTTCTTTGGTAATTTTTTAAGTTATAGGCCAGATTAAGTATCTCTTGTTCAATACAATATTGATTATATTCGTTGAAATAGAAATTTATCTAAACCCCAGATTAACGCGTACTTCTAGTCTTCCAAGGTGAATGCTCAGTGTATCTAACCCCAAAGCCTGAAGGAGAAAAAAGCTGGAAAGAGGGAAAACGAATGATGAATATGTTTTATTAAAGGATAATCCTTTACGAAAGGACCAAAAAAAAAAAGCTTATCCTTATGAAAAGAATGCCTCTTGAAAATTCAATACAAAACCACAAACTGAATCAATTTGAGTACAAGTTAGCGTGCTTCAGTAAGCCAGCAATGCCAATTTTGTTATATAAAAAAAAAAAAAAAATTAAAAATACTGCAACGACTTACGTGTAAGGTGCAGTGAAATCCAGTTTTTTTCTTTTCATTTTGTGAAGAAAGTCTAAATCGCAATTAATTTAATTTAGTTTTCTTTTTTTTTTCTTTTTTTGTTGTTTCATTTTTTCACCGGTTTCAGAGGTTCGAAATGATTGACGGTTTTTACTGTGGTTCCGTCGGGTTTGATGGTGTCGTTGTCGTAAATAATTTGGAGGTTTTGTTGGCGGGCAGGTGTACTAAATTTGTCCGGTTTATCAAAATTGCTACTTAATGGAAGACTCATTAGGTCATCGAATGTCGGATAATTGTCTAGATTCGAATTCTTTTCAATTTGTCCACCAACATTTTTTCCACCTTGATTTGTTCCAGTGTGATCAACTCGTTTAAATTCTCCAAACTCGTCATCTACATCTAGCGGGGCCGCAGTAGCAACGCTTGTGTGCCTTATGTTGTTATAATGGAGTTTGTCGTATCTTTCAGTTTCGTCTATCGCTGTATTGTTATCATCAAAAGTACCATGCTTGCTAAAACAGAGATCTTTATCTTTTCGTTTGTCGCCATCGTGTTTTGTACCCTTCCGCTTGTTCTTCTTGCCCCAAAACCATAATCTACTGCTTCTTTTCTTTTTCTGTTTTACTTCCGGTTCCTTCTTCATTTTCGGTAATTCCTGCGGATAAAATTTCTCTAACGGATTAACCTTGAAGTTGGGTCGTATTGTCTCATTGTGATTTGTAGTAGTTTCTTCATTACGGAAAGTATTGGTGGTACTCATCACATCATCATCACCCATATCGTTCAAAAGCTGTGGATTTGCTTTTCCTTCATAGTATAAACTACCATCATGATTGGAAGGAATTTTGTCATTCAAAAGCTCTTTCCAAGTTACACTACTTTCTTGTAGATTATTCAATTCTTCAAATATTATTTTATGAAGTTTTTGGTTTGTAGTCTCTTTCTTACTTTCCAAAGTATCAATCCCATTTGAGTTTGGTCTATCACCGACTTTCTTATTTAATTCCCCACTGCCATTTTCCATGTTTGATTCCCTACTATCATCATCTTTGGAAAACTTCCTATCTGTATTCAGTTCTTCAACCTTTTTACTTTTCGTACTCCAGGAAAATTTTATCGGTATATCAGATTGTAAACTGTCACCGTTATTAATCTGTGAATTTGTTTGCAATGCATCCTTTTTCCATTGTTCTGTGATATTACAACATTTAATTATTAGGAAATTATCTTCTTCAATAGTGTCTCTTTCAATTTGAATAAATAATTTGTTCATCATTTGTCTACTATTTTTACAACTATTCAGTATATCATATAAACTAGTACTATTAGCAATCGTATTATCTTCGCTATCTCCATTTTTTTTACTCTCCGTTTCTCTTAATTCAAAAGATCCAAATAATTGATCTAAAAGTTCAGTTTCTAACGTATTGTCAGCCATTCCCGAATCTTCATTCCCTTAATTATATTTTCTATAATAATGCAAACAAAAACGAAGGTTGCTGAATCAAATCAGTATAAATAATGGAAATGTCGTAGCAAACTTTTCGTAATCTTAGTCTCAATAGTCATTATTTAAACTTTGAAAAATTAAAAACCAAATATCATGTTTTTATTCACATCTTTTCGAAAATTATTTAATTGAAACTTCTAGATATACCAGCACAGTATCGCATAATTTTAGTTAAACCATACATATACAATGTTCACTACTAGTATTCCCCAATTTTCTGAGTTTACTATTCGTATTTCTTTATTCAAAAATGTTGAAAATTTGGATGAGATACGATCAAATTTAGCACATTTACCAATTGCTATAATTAACGCGGCCACCGTCGTGTCAAGAGAGCAATTATTGTCTGCAATTTATAGGGTCTTCCTAGAAAAAAAATATAATAGAATCAGAACGAAAAATTTACATTCGGAATGTCTATTAGCTTTATCACCATCTTCCAATATTGGTGATGCCTTCAAAAAGTTTGGCTTAACTTCTCATAGTAAAGAAATTGTTTGCTTACAGATCATCGATACAATTACGGGAAACGATTTAATTGACTTCAGTAGTATCGTAAATGGTGAAGAAGTGGAATTCATAGATAGAAATCTTCATCAATATTTTGATAAAGATTTAGTCAGAAAAGTATGTATAAATTTACCGCCACAACAATTTTTTCTAAATAACTTTACTAACAATGATCAATTTATCAAATGCTGTTTTACTTTGTGGCTTTTGCCTCATTACAATTCATCCAAATATGCCTCGATATGTTATTTGCCTTAGATTTATAAGTTCGACGCCAAATTTCAACCAGAAAATCCAGAAGAAATTTCAAGGGCTATAGTTGGTGCAATTCAGCTGAGAGGTCTTTAATCAGGAATAGGTTTTAGATCTCAGCATCGTTGATCTTTTCATATAAAGAATAAATCAACAAGAAAAAAAAATAGTTTCTTGATTATTAAGAAAAGTATTTATGTACATTATAAAAATTTTAACATATACACTAGTAACTACATTACTAAAATTTTCTTTTCTACTTTTTTTCATTTACCTTCACTAAAATATGAAAACATTATCATTGTATAGCGGAAGTTTCATTCTTCTTAAATTGAGCAAAATGGTTCACTAACTCCAATTCAGTGGAAAGTGTATCATATCTGTAATTTATTCTAATGTCTGGGACATTAGTCTTTTCAACATTATTACCATCAATACCTTCTCTTTCAAATTGAGGACCAATCCAGTGTCTCTTGATTTGTGCTTCCCAACCACTTTGTAAAACTGAATTTCTAGCTAATTCACACATATCTACATTAGACAACTTGTAAATTTGTGCTGCAACAGAATATTCTTCAATTAATGGTTCTCTCGTGTAAGAGAACTGTAGTGGATCATCGGTAGATAACGAAACATTTAAACCTCTTTTGAAATATCTTGGGAAAGGATTCTTGTCATATGTCAGGAATAAAGCATTGTTTGATAAAGGTGACATGGCTATGCCAACTTGATCTAAATAATATAAATATTGAACAAATGGAACTTTTCTTAATAAGATACCATGCGAAATACCTTGTGCTAATAGATACGCAGAGACCAAATGTTCTGGATCACCAGCTTCACCACAATGTGGTCTTAATACAAATGTATTAAAACCTCTCTTAGCTCTCCATTGATTCAAACTTGCCATATTAGAGTAAATATAATATAAATAATATGAATATGGGGGATTTTGGGGAGCATCCCAAAGGGAGGGTCTTGGATACTTCTTATGAAAACGGCGATCAACTTTTGATTCATCATCTACAGAATCAAACCCAATTACCCTTTGTAAAAAGACGTGTAATTTTGGATGACTTTGTGGGTTCCTAGTAACTTCAAATAATGGTTGAAATAAATTAATACAAATATCTTGAAAATTTTTAACTGTATCAGTTTTTTTATAGATATCATATAAACGTGGTACTTGAATTAACCAACGAACGTTATGTGAAACAATCTTATTATCAATAACCCATTCAGCTAATTTATCCCATTCATCAATGGATCTACCATAAACGGAAATTCTATATTCACAGTTTTGATACTTTGAATTTTCTAGATCTGATATAACTTGTTTGGTAATATCAGCTAGATATGAACCATTAATGTAGTTATTTGTTTTTAAGAAAATTTCTCTCAAACGTGATTCACCAATTGGGTTATATTTCAAATTAAATTTATCAAATCTGTGGAAAGTATCCTTATGAGCATGCATATCCAAAGTGTCGATCGATAAGTCATAGCCTGTTAAATTTAATGAACGGAAAACTTCATCTAAAGTTAGAACTTTACCATCTCTAAAGATAACTTTTTCATCTTTATTATGCCTTAGTTTATATTTAATGAAACGTAAAAGATGTTTTTGATTCATACAAGCAGAATGGTGGACGTGAGTATCAACTTTTCTTACATTATAGAAATCTCTATGTGGATTTCTCTTTGATACACTAGTTTCTTGATATTCATTTAGTAAATAATATAAATTCCAACGTGCTTCAAGATATTGTAATCTCCTAAAGGCGAATGACTTTGCAGGACCATCAGATGAAATTGAAATTAACTTGTCTAAATCTAAATAATAGTCACGTAAAGTTGGAATTTGTGCAATTAATTCATCATTATCTGATTTATTAAAGACAACAAATGAATCATCATCATTTGTCTTAAAATCCCAATTTGGATCAATACCAGGAACGTCAATATCTTCAAATTTAAATACCTCGGTATCAGGTTTATTAATTACCCTTACTACTGTTTTAGTCTCTGAGATATATGATGGTTTTGGTGGTGGTGGATAAATTTTCCAATTATCGTTATTTTTAGGGTTTTGATTATTATATTGTAAGGATAAAGATTGATATTTATTTCTTAATTGTCTACCATGATCGACTTTTGAATAAAGATCAGTTAACTCTGGAGACGGATCTTCCAGAAAACGTTGTGATGGGTCTTCAGCTAACATACCTATCTTGTAACTTGATGAGTTTGCAGTTGCAGTTGGATTTACATCGGTAATGCCATTTGATTGTAAATCTGACTTATTATCAAGTAAATTTTTTTTCAATTCAGGTACAGTATGTTTAGCACCTGCTGATAAAGTTCTTGAGTTTTCGTTACTTGTCATATTTGTATTGTCATTATTAAAAGTGTGAATTGAAGTGTGGGAGTTCTTTGAAGATAAATTGGTAGTCATTTCTTTACGCTTTGGGGTGGTGTATGGTTGAGTAAAAAGAGCACCATTAACGCCATGTTCATCAGTGGCAAGTTGTTTACAATTATGTTCCATTAATCTTTGCTCTTCTTGATAGGAAAAGTTGGCGTTATTATTTAACAAGTTACTGTTGTCAATATTATCACTATTAGAGTCCGCATTATTAATCAGAACACCGTCAGGGATACCACTTAAATTATTTTTATCGTTATTATCGATCTCATCAGTCATTAACATGCCTGAATTGGAGAGATCAGCGAGTGGTTCATTTGATGGTGCTGGTTCTAAAGATAAATCGGTTAAATCTTGATCAATATCCATCATTAAAAGACAATGGTGTGGTGTATGTACTTAGTCTCAAAGATAAATATCAACGACAAACGCCAATCTTGTTGTTTACAGCAGGAAAGGTAAACTAAGTATTCTAAATACGTTGAATATCGCTTCTCTAATACAGGATTCTTGCTCTCCTTTAAAAAAAGGAAGGAAAGAAAAAAATCAAGAAGGAAATTTTTTCATAGTGCACTTTGATTTACTCAAGACTGGCAAGGAGTCATTCTTTTACCGCTTATTCCCTCACGAAGTGTATATATAGGATGGGTGATGTGTACTTGTTGTTTGCAGCTAGCTACATAGCTCAAGCAGCAAGCATGTTTACTACGTAAACCGCCTCTTGTAACGTATTTTTTTATTCTTGGTAGCTCAAGTAGTGATCAGGTAGGTCTTTGTGACTGACTGCGTCTAAATAGACTCCATCTTGCAATTCATGAACGGATTACTAGTCTCAACATTTGCGCTAAAGTGAGAGCTGACACTACGGAGTGTTTGAAGACATGACTCCTGTTTTGCTGCTTTTCAGGGGCTGGTTTGCTGGATGCATTATGGTCTGTTACTTACAAATAAAATATGTTAGCGCTCCTCAAGCGGGTTGGAAATGGCGATAATGTTATCTATCTTGAGCTTTTGTGCAGTATAGCAAGTAAATCAAAATCGTCCGTATACACCGAACTGCTCAAATCGAACACCATCAAGATTGCAACGCTTATTCATTAAGAATGTATGTATAAGCTATTGAAGTATGTGACTTCCCAAGATTAAAAGATAGTATTTAGAACGCGGAGCCTATCGCAGCCTGTTGTTCTTGAGGTCCCTCCGTTTCAAGCCCACTAGTAGGACCAGAGCCATGCCAGCCATCTCCAACGCATGTGCATGGACACAGCCGCACTTGCCCTTCCAGCCCCAGGGGAAGGGTCTAGTGGGAAACGCCTGTGGGAATTTGGGAGGTAGCCTGTCCGCCTCCCGCCTAGCTCCCCCGCCGAATCTCCACGCTAGACGGAACCTCCTTCGCCTCCTGGGGAGAGTAAACAAAGCCTTTCCCCTTTCGGAAAAACACAAACTGACCGAAATATCAGAAATTGACACTAAAATTCAAAAAATGAACGATATTGTAACTCTATTCCTAACAAGCATCGTAGGATACACCAAATTTATACATACTGCATACTTCGCCTCCAAGATAGTACTGTCGCTCTGCGCAACATTGCTGGTGCTACAGAATGAATCGATATTTAGAGGAGGGATTCGATCCAAAAGCTTTGAAAGTAGCTGATTTAAGACGAATTCTATTAGAAAATAATATTGATTTTAACACTAAAGCAAACAAGAAAGATCTATTAAAACTATATACTGATTTCATTCAACCAATTATTCCAGATTTGACGAAAGATAAGACGAAAGAAGTGATTGATTTGAGTAATTTTCCAATATCAGATTTAGATTCAGATTCAAATTCAAATTCAAATTCAAATTCAGATTCAGATTCAGATTCAGATTCAGATTCAGATTCAGATTCAGGTTCTATATCTGGATCTAATTACAAAACTCGTTCTACGTCTAATACTACTCCAAAATCTGGTTCATACGAGAAAATTGATAATACCAGTACTACAACAACAAATACTGTATCTGCAAGCAGTAAAAAAAGCGAAGATGTGAGTTCATCACATTCATCCATTGACAGTTTCTTAAACATGTTGGAGCCATCTACATATAACACACCACAGAAACAATCAAAAAAAAGGAAAATTAGTGAAACAATTGATTTAACATCAAGCGATTCTGATAATATTAAAGTTACACCAATTATAAAAAAAATTGCCAAAAAATCACCATCTAAGATTTCACCAAGTAAAAGTATAGATACAACTGAATTCAACGTCACCGATTCTGATTCTGATTCTGATTCTGACAAAGACATAAATTCAAATCCAGAAAATTTGACCGTTAACAGTAGCGGTTTTAATAAGGAGAATTTTAATGGTAAAAATAGTAATAATACTAGCAATAGTGGTAATGCTAACAATAGCAGGCAGAAGAGGAAAGACAATTTTAACTTTTCAATCAAGAAGAAAACTTTATCGCCAGATGTAACGAAACTAAACATTTCACCAGCTTTTGCTAAACAATTAAACATGGCTCTTGATGATAAAAGTAGTAATGAAAGCAATGATGAAAATGATAATAATGAAAATGATAATGCAAATATTATAAACGATACTGTAGCTGATGATATCAAAGATATGAAGCCCGACATGGATCAGAATACAGTCAATTCTGATCAAACAGTTCATACAGCAAGGCAAACATATAGGGACTCACCAACTTTTTATAAGGGAAATAACCAAAATGAGAAGGAATCATCGATTAAGGACAATCTCATTCATACTACTAGTAGTAAGAACACTATATCAACTCCAGATTTACCAACTGAACAAGACGTTAAGGACTCTGAAGATCGTGCTGATCAAGTTGTCCAAGATACTGCATTGAATGACGCCAATAATGATAATATGGAAATTAACAATAATAATAATGAAGTTGCGGAAATTTCACAAGTTTCGCTAGATAATAAAAGTGATGTCTTTGCTACAGTTAATGATATGCTATTAGAAAAAGAATCTCAAAATACAGATAATTTTTTGCATGATAACAGCGAAAAGAAGGAAATAATAGACACCGGCGTAAGACGTCAAAAAACACTATCACAATACCTTCATGCTATATTCGGGTATCTGATTAAACTTTTAGCGGTATGTTTAGTGTTAATCTCAATTTTTTTCACGATCTGGTATTATCAACAAAGAATTGCTATAGGTTATTGCAATCATGAAATTGAATTACCAAGTTTACATGAAAGATATCCAGATATTAAGTTTTTACCATACGTTGACTCTATATTAAATGATGTTAAACCAAACTGTTTACCTTGTCCACCAAATACCATTTGTTTCCCTAACATGGAAATAAAATGTGACTCTCAATACAGATTGGAGAAACCATTTTTCAATATTAATAACACTATACCATTCTTCGACAAGTGTGTTGAAGATAATAAGAGAAATGAATTAATCAATGAAATTGTGGGGAAATCCTTAGAATTTTTAAGACTTAAAAATGCGCAGTTTGATTGCGGTAATAGTGATGATGATATTGAATCTGGATTAAGTGAATTAGAACTTTATTCTATTTTTAATGAATCTAAAAATTCAAACCTTATTGATGATTCAGTGTTAAATGAAATTTGGGACAGTGTAATCAACATTTTAAAGGATAAACCAGATATTACATACAGGCAAGTGAGTAATTTTTAAACCTTAATATTCAATTTTCTTTCCAAAATTTTAAAAAAAAAAAATTGTATTATACATTCTTTTTTTTTTGTGTTTATAATTTTTTTAAGAAAATTGGATATATGCTTTCAAGGAACTTCTAATACTAACATTTTATGCTTTTGAGCAAAAAATATTAACAATATGTCTTGTCTATTATTTTTTTTGCTCTAACATGGATTAATTTTTGTATAGTTACTCAACATTGAAGATCAATTTACCGACGAGACCAACAGAGACATTCAAACCAATGATATTCAAAGGAAAAAGAGACATATTCAAGAGAAGATTGAACAAAGAAAGAAAAGAGTTATTCGATCAACGTCCAAGAAATATATAAATCTAAGATGTCAATTTGAAAATGAAATTTATAAGCGGTATAATTCAAACAAACTAACGTTTTGGATTTTAGTATCGTTAACACTATGTGTTCAATATTTTAAGAGAAAATGTCAGAGCATTATAAGTTCAAAGAAGAAGGTCAATGAACTGTATGAGGCTGTGATAAATAAGCTTAAAAAGAATAAAGCTTCTAATAATGATCAACCTTATTTAAGTGTTGTTCAATTAAGAGATACTCTTTTAGCTGACGAAGTTGATTTAACTAAGAGGAATAAAATATGGAATAAAGTTATTAAAAAAATTGAATCAGATAATACAAATGTAACATCGAAGTTGTTAGAGGTACATGGTGAGATAATGAGATGTTTAGAATGGATTGGTCCAGTTGACGAATCGGGTTAATAACCAAACGATAAGACTTTCTTCGCATTATGCGGAATATTTATTATTATGATTCAGTTTCGTTTTCATTGAGCTAAATGTTAAGACAAAAAAAATATGAAATCACATTCATACGACTGGTCGTTTAGAGATATGTATAGGGCGAAATTGACGGAGACTGTCAGGAATACAATGTTATTTATTTACTGTAAGTTTTAATAATTTCAAATATCTTCATATACCTTAAATATATATATATATGTAAACATATTGTTGAATGCGTATATTCCAATTAATTCGTTTTGAATGGGAGAGTTAGAATAATAATAACAGTAAAGAATAAATCAATCGGATATCAAAAATAGAAAAAAAGAATGAAGATACTATTATTTTTTCCTTAAATTTAATGGATTTATCTTTGGTCTGCCTACTTCACGAAATATTGGCTTAGGTGGAAATGAAACTCCTGGTGAAGGAAAATTTGATGTGTTACTATCATTACTATTATTATTTGAATTTGAATTTTTAAATGCAGATACATTTGAGTTAGCATTAGGATGCACAACGCTAGATGGTGGAGCGAATCTATTCCTTACATTATTATTATGGTTATTGTTGTAATTATTGACAAATTGAGGAGATTGAGCCGGGAGTGAGGTTTCAAGGTGTTGTTGTGACGGCTTTTCATGTAAATTTGGACTTTGCAATCTGTTTACATCTTTTGAACGTAATGTTGTCGGTATTTCGTTTGATCTTAAAAATTTTTTATCAGTATTGATTTTATCATTACTATTAGTGGTTGAAATATTATCTGAAAGTGATAGTCCTCTCCCCTTTGGAGCGAATTGTTCATAAGCTACGTTTCTATTTTGATTTACTTTTTCTAGTACAGTGGCAGGAATATGTTTTGAAGTAGATTGATCTAACGTATGTTTTATAGATATTGCTTGATATTTGGGATCAAAAACGTTTTCGTTATTGATTTTAGTATTATTCTGTAAATTTGTAGCACCCTTAGCGGTGACGAAAGTAATTGGTTGATTTGATGGAATAGCAAAACTATTATTAGCCATATTACCTTTTGGGTTAACCGTTTCCAACCAAAGTTCATCATCTTGTAGTTCATCACTAAAAATGAAAGAATCATCTAGTAAATCTTCTTGTTCTTCAATGGTCATACCTTTCATGCTAGGATTCTGTTTACTTTCTTTCTCGATATTTTGGCTAGTGATATTGTCATTATTATTTGTGTTGCTTATATTAGTGATGTCATTAGTTGTAATTTTATCTGGTATGGGAATATTAACATTATTATTAGTAGTGATATTTTTTTCATTACTGATATTGTTATTATTACTAATTGTAGAGGAAGTGTTACTACCTGATTGGTGTCGCGCTATTGGTGAATTTTTCTGTTCAACTTTAATGGGAAGTGGAAGTGATACATTTGATGTATCGATTTTATTGAATTGCCGTTTCTTAGGATTAGGTAAACTATTAATAATATTATTTGTCTCCAACGTGTTTGATCTTGAAATTTCTGCAATTTCATCAGATGGTCTAAATAATTTACTTTCATCAAAATCAGGTGGATCGAATTTAACCTTATCGATCTTAGCCAGAAAATTTTTATCATAGAGACAGTTACCTAGGGCATTACCAAAAGAACGTAGAGATCTCTTTAGGGCATCAGTAACTGCAGATTTTTTTGCTCTTTCGAAAGCAACGGGTTTCCTCTTTTCATTCTCTACTGTACCATAACCGATATCTTCTCTAAATGTACCACTGTTTAAAGTGACTCTAACGACAGCGGTACAACCTATACTAAATCTATTTTGTCTTTCATCTAAGAAGTCAATCGTAACGTTTTTAACTTCTGTGGACCAACCGTTATAACCAAAGATTTGATTTGCTAAATTAATTGCCTTCCAACCTTCGATATAGGCGACTTTATTTGCACCGAACCCGGTACGTTTGGAGATATATTCTGGACCTAGTTTCTTGTCCAGTTTAGTTTGGATATCTTCACTCATCCCTATGCGACGCCGGTGCGGTGTGTAGAGTAGAAAAATGTAAGCGGTGTGTGGAGCACGAGCAATGCTGGCAGCAGTGGTGAGTAGTAACAGTAGTTAGCGACCCTGGTGTGAAAGAGTTGTTATGATTGCTTCGGATTTTGATTTGTGAATGGCGGGTGTCACCCGGCCGCGATGAGTTTTCAAAAAGCGGTTTTTTACCGCTGAGGTTTCAAACAACTACAACAACTGCAAAAGTACCACAACTACAGGACAAGGTACACTCGTCTCGCCATGTCGTACGGGCAACACTACCAGCTGATCTTCAGCGACATCTGCAAAACACGTTTTAACCACCTCGTGACGCGCCTGTTCCTGGTGACCACCATCCTGCAATGTCTCGCAGTGGCCCTCTGCAGTGGCATGCGCCGTTGGAATAACTATATACTTATTGCACCGCATTTCATCCAGTTCTATTTGGTCACCTTGTTTATTATCATCACTAGGAAAAATTACATGCATATTAATACTTTGACTTACTCGAATGGTATTACTCAATTTTTTGGCCAATTATTCCAATTAAAATTCTTAGTTTATCAACTAATTTACACTATCTGTTCAGTAAGTTGTGCCCTAGCATTCGATACTTTATTTATGATAAATAATTATCGTGAAATTGTCAATTATTTGATCTGTTACAGATTTTATATCTGGCTATTGTTACCATTTGTCTATAATTTCCAATTCAATATCTTAGATTTAGATAAATTACAATTCAAATTCGATAAACAATTCGAATCTCCACAACTTATGATGAAAAATAATTTGAGAAGAATCTTTTTAAAATCAATAGTCCTAACTGTTACCATTATTTTCATTATCGCACCGTTTTTACAATTTATCATATGGAAATTTTGTTTCCCCGGTTTCCAATCTACTTTAAAACTTTCAATATTGACAAATTTGATAATTTTAAATTTTGAATTTATCAATTTAGCATTCGATTCACATATGACAATGGGTTGTTTACATAAGGGTAAACCAATTTCTGCATTATCTTCAACACCAATGGAAACTTTAGTTAATGGATTACAATCCAAAAATCAATTTACTAAATTAACTGCATTCCAAGAATTGGCATATCGAGCAACTTCCATTGATTCATCATTAAGAATGCCAATTTACAACTATAACAATGTGAATACTAGTAGTAGTAACAGTAATAATAATAATAAAACTGATACTGGTTTAATAAATGCCTCTAATAATATGAAATATTATAATAGCCTATCACATGGTTACAAAAATATCTGGTCCATCATCTTAAAGGAATGTCTTAGTGTCATTTATGAAACAAATGAAAATGTTAATGACTATCTAGTTAAGTTAAATAACATCAATAACAATGACAGTAATATAAACAAATTAGACAATACCAATAGACAATTTGAAACTTTTAAACAAAATGAAAATATTTTTGGTAATTCACCAAAAAATAATAATAATAGAAGATTAAGTACAAAAAGATTTAATAATTTTAATAATAGTAGTAATGATGTAAACTATAATCATAAAATTGCACTACATGAAGGTAATATCTTACTAAATAGACATTTGAAAAAAATCAACCTACACGATAATAATATCAATAGATTAAACAATAATAATAATTATTATCTCGATTCAAATGATAAACTAAATCAATCTATATTAACACATGATACTAAATTAACTAAAATGATTAAATTACTGTATTTCAAATCACAAGATTATATTTTACAGTTTTTCTTCCTAAATGATAATAACTGTAATACTAATACTAATAATGGAAGTAATTGTAGTAATAATAGTCCTAGTGGGAAAAATAACAGTCAATTAATTGGCTATGGCAATAAATTATCAATTTTTGAAATTTGGTATTTTTCAAAGGAAAGAATTGCTAAAAAATTAATACCAATACCAAATTATCATGCTGAAAGTATAATTTCCATTATGGGATTTTTAATAAATTCATTAGAAGAGTCTCCGCGTGGTAATATTGTTGGTTCTGTGAATGAAATTTTAGTAGCTTTAGAAAAATCTATTGCCATCTTAGGTAAATTTACAGAATATAATTCAATAACAAATGATGAGAATAATAACTTGAATTATATTACAATACTTTATGAATTATCAATTAATGCATTTTTGGAGATTGTTCTAAAATATAATACACTCTTAAATGACGTTCATTTAGAAGATGATGTACAAAAATTATGCAACTGGGTATTAGAAATGTGTCAATAAATAATCATGTATGATTTCAAAAGTTTAAGAAAATATATATGTATGTGTGTACAAGTGTATATAGATTTCAAACATGTCTTTCCCACTCGTGAAATTTATACAGCAATAGTATTACCCTTTCTTTGGAAAAAGTTAAAATTGTCACATATTTGATAGAACCTTCAAGGATACAACTTACTTTAGTAAGACAACTAAGAAACAACAGCAACAGCAACAGCAACAATAATAAGATACGCAAGACATAATGAGCAACTTACCCTCGAGTTTTGATCATCTATTAGAGACAGAAGAAATGTCTTTCTGGGAAAGAATGAAATATCATTGTAAGAGACAACCCTTAGTACCCATTGGTGCTATATTAACCACTGGTGCCCTTGTATTAGCAGCACAGAGTTTAAGAAAGGGTAATCAAGTTCGTGCACAACATTTCTTCCGTTGGCGTGTAGGTTTACAATCATTCACTTTGTTGGCATTGGTTGCTGGTTCGTTTATTTATGGTAATAACAAGATTCAACAAAGAAGTGACGATGAAAAGTTAAGAGAGAAGGCAAAAATTAGGGAGAGGATGTGGCTAAGAGAACTGGAGAGAAGAGATCAGTTAATGTTAGAGAAGAAGGCCAGAGTGGAACAGAACAAGTTGAAAGACGAGGAGATGGCAGGTCGTTTGCAAAAGGAGATCGCTGATTTGGAGAGTAAGATAAGTAAAGCAAAAGGTGGAGAGTAGGATAGGTTCCACTTTCCCTACGTTTTCCACCGCTGTTCTCTGACTGCGGGTGTATACAAGGTCTATAGACGTATACGTAGTGTTTTGTATCCCTAGTGAGGTAAAAAAACACACATTCATTACAAATAAGTTTTTTTTCCTGATTTACAATTTTCATAAGAACAAATCATCACTAACGCTTTGCTCAATATGATTGGTATAACAAGTACACCACCAGTTCATTGCTGTGTAGACAGTCAATATCTGCCGGATAATGATATCGTACTAAATTTGCACCCAGATACTCCTTTGCTCCGAGTGCTACAATATACTTACGAACAAATTAAGAATTCACATTCAACAAAGGATAATCCTTTGTTAGATATCGAACAGTACGCTTTACAGTATAACCAGAGAGAGTTACCTTTGACTACAGTATTGAGAAATGTGGATCCTTTCAAGACTACCAACGTATTTTTACGGTTCAGTTTTATTCAGAGGGAAGATGTCTCTAGTACTGCCCTAAATTTTCAATATGATTTTGAACAGGATTTCGATAAAATTGCTCTAAAGATAAATTTCAATACATTATTTTTGAACTCACACAGTCCGATTGATACTCTACATTTGGATAATTTATCATTAAAGGATATGAAGGGCTCTAAATTACTAAAGCTAATTCTACATAAAATAATCGACCTGGAAAACAATACTAATATTTCTGAAAACTTATGCTCTATTAAAGAAAATCACTCCATATATGATTTTGTAGCTTTCAAAAGTTTAGGCGATAATGATTCTCACATCGTTTTATTAAATAACGGTAAAAATTTAGTTAACGATAACTTTATGGATTCAAGTTTAAGAGATACTTTAAATTTAGACTTTTTACCGACTACTGATTCGTTCTACACAGTCATGCTTTATATTAAACACAGTTTAGTTTCAATAAAAAATTCAATCAATTTACATTTTATATCTGATTTCCCCTTAATTTACAATAATATGAAGATTAATTCAATGACCAAGATTACCGATATCATCAATTTTATCAAAAATAGCTGCATATTATATGATAGTGAAAAATATAACATTATCATCAAACTAATCTCAAAGGGTAAGGTTTTATCTGAAAAGGATTCAAACAGTAGTAATGGATATGAAAATGATAGCTTCTTCATGAACTCTCTAAGTGAAGAAATAATTAATAATGATGTTAATATTCATGTTCAAATTTCAACCGATAAAAAAGATATAAATCATATTAATACTGATGATGGTAAAAGAGATATCTTACATGAAACTTATGACACATTTTGGTTTAAAAACTTCAATGTCGATACTTTAGAAAATTCGTCTAGTGGCACCCAAGAAGGCAATCTGTCCCATCTTTCAAGTCTTGAGCTTGATAATAATGTAAACGAGATTGCCACATCTTTATCTAAAAACAAAGATAGTCAGGATACTGATGACGATCATTTTTTTAGTGATAGTGATGATAAAATGGCTGAACTTGATACAAATATTTTAGATTATAACGACGGAAGAAAGTTCCAGTTATTTACTGAATGCGGTTTGACTATAACCCCATTACCAGGAACATATACTAAGTGTTTAATCGATAATAAAGAAGAAGTCTTCATTGAGAAAAAGTATATTCAATTACTAAATGCAAAGATAAATTTACCTAATAATCTGAATATAACTTTGGATACTTTGGAGCAAGTTAAAATTAGCGAAAATTTCATTGAACTTGAAACTGAACTAGTAAATGAAATAGAAGCGAAAACTGATATTGAAATTATGAGGGAAACTGCTACTCGATTGGTTGAAAATAGTGATACAACAGATTCCAAAAAGAGTTTAAAATCAAAAATAATAGATTGGTCAAGAAATTTTCTAAGTTTTATGTGGCTAGTATTAAACACACTATATCTTTTACTAAGAGGTGCTGTGTTTTTATTTTTGATTTTATTTGAGTTGACTACATTTTTGCCGGCTAAGTATATTTTATTAATTACATTAGTCTGTATTATAAGAACATTCATGACAAATAGAGATATCTTAGACTTATGGATTGATTATTTCAATTTAGATAGCGTTAGCGAAGAAACAATACAAAAAATTCAAAAATTTATTGATATGGGTACATTGACTGAGCAGTTTTATTTAGAACTAATCGAAGACGATAAAATTGACAAACTGTTTAAATTAAATGAATTGCATGACATTAGATATTCATTATACCAAAGATATGATATTGACTACAGTAACGATCGACCAGATGAAGAATGCTTGAATGAATTATTGACAAAATTTAAAGGAGGTGAGATACCCAAACGAGCAATGGATATCTTGACCTCTAAAATCATAATTGCTGATGAAATTGAACACATTGATAACGATTCTAAATTAGTCAACCATATGCTATTGTTAATTAAACGCTATATGGAAACACATAATACTTCAGAATATCCCCTTTATAAAAGATTATTACAAAAGTTGAATATAGTTTACGATAGATTTTACCGTACAAATCCACTTTTATCACTTTTAGACCATATCGTACCCAATCCCGTTAAAAATAACTGGTTTATTAATATTATGAAAAATCTTATACTATTCATGATCTTATTAATTCCACTACTTAATGGACCAGTCGATAAAATTTTGACTAGACGTGAAAAGGAAATTGAAGAATATAGACGCCAACAAGCTACTACAAGGCGCTATGGCAGTAATAATAGTGAAACTATTAGAAATGGTACACCAGACAATATTGATAAGAATGATGATCATCACGATCACGATGAAGTACCTTTATTACGTCGTGTTGATTTTGAAAGTGAAACTGAAAGTTCGGAACATGATGAACCAGTGAACCAATCAAGTCAGGATGATGACAATGTTGTCGGTGGTCATGATAATAATAGCACAGTGGTAGAAAATAATATAGAACATATAGGTGATGAAACGAGTGGAAAAGATAGTTCAAGACTTGAATCAGACATTGCTGAAAATAGTGAAACAAATACTGAAAGAAATTGTGGAAGTAATGAAAATAGTAATGAAAAAATGTCACTCGAGGGAATAAAAACTGACAAGCCTATTTTTCCAAATCCAGAACATCATAATGATGAAGTAGGAAAATTAGCTGAACAGAAGAAAAGAGAAAGAGCGGAAAATATTGAAGATACAGATGAATTATTTCAAGAAGAAGAAGAAGAAGAAGAAGAAGCAATTCAGGAAGAGGAATCTGTTGAAGTAGAATCATCAGTTTCAACTGAAACTCCTGTTGAGATAACTCCAACGACACCCGTTACGAAAACAGTAAATGAGACAAATTAGTAAGTATCCCAAGCTTCTCAAGTCTTACATGGACAAAAGCGAAAAGCTTAGCGGTAATGAACAAAACAAAAGCAAGCTTGATGATAAATAAGAATTCAGAATATATGTAAGCTGAATGAGCTTCTCGAACTTGTTAGTTAAGGTGGATTTTTGTCGTACTTTGCAAACCGCTTTAACAGTGTGTGATCTGGACTGGTTATGACCATAAAGAGTTTATAATCTGATATTGTATATAGACATATATCGTGTTGGGTATTACATGGGAATGCAGGACCTTAGACTATAACTTAACGTAAGCAGGAAGCAAGATCTAGAAATTGGTTCGTAGCAGTTAGACGCTTAGTCAAAGTCACTGAGGCAAAGTTCCAGCCATTTTCCCATCACGTGGTTTGTTTGTCCTTTTCTCGGAATAATATCTCACTTTCTCGGAATATTTGCGCATCGCCGTTCCTGCCTTTTCGGGGACAAACTCTTCGAAGCTTTTTACCAAGCGATTTCTTACAAATCTACAATACACCTGGGCAATTACCTAATCGAATGATCTCGGAACATCTATCCAGACCATGACCCCTTCAACAACAATCCAAGTATATAAGGATCTTTCTTTCACTTATATTTTCTTTTAATTATTTCTTACTTTTATTATCAAAGTACCCTTCTAGTACAAAGTGATAAACTTTAAACAAGTTAAACAAAAACAAATAGAAGCAAACTTATTTTAATTCGTTCATCAAATATCTACAGAATAAGAAAAAATGGTCGCTCAAGTTCAAAAACCAGCTCCAACTTTCAGAAAGATTGCTGTCGTCGACGGTGTTTTTGAAGAAGTAACTCTAGAACAATATAAGGGCAAATACGTCTTATTAGCATTCGTCCCATTAGCATTTTCGTTTGTTTGCCCAACTGAGATAATTGCATTCAGTGATGCAATTAAAAAATTTAAAGCACTTGATTGTGAAGTTTTATTTGCTTCCACTGATTCAGAGTATTCTTTATTACAATGGACAAACATGACCCGTGATGACGGTGGTTTAGGTCCAATTAACATCCCATTAATTGCTGATAAGAACCATTCTTTATCTCGTGACTATGGTGTTTTAATTGAAGAAGAAGGTATTGCTTTGAGAGGTTTATTTGTCATTGATGCTAATGGTATCTTAAGACATATTACAATCAATGATTTACCAGTTGGTAGAAACGTCGAAGAGGCCTTAAGAGTTGTCGAAGGGTTCCAATGGACTGATAAGAATGGTACTGTTTTACCATGTAATTGGACCCCAGGTGCTGCTACAATCACTCCAACTGTCGGTGACTCCAAAGAATATTTCAAGTCAGCTAACAAAACCTAATTCCTTTCTAATAAATAATTTTTTTAATACTTTTTGTCTTATGCTTATTGTTCGACGACTTCACTTACAAATTTTTGATTCTACTATATAAACTTTTTTGTAGCTCTAAAAACGTTTTTTTGTTTTTAGCTTATATTCAGCGTTCTGAGCTGGAAGGCAATTGCCAAAAAACGATTCCAAGAGATCGATGAGCTATTTACTTAAAACGGCAATTTCTATGCAGATCTACGCAGACTTCCAAATGGGTGAAGGGACCAACGTGTCGAAAGCTTCAAAGTCAAAAACCGTCAT
This sequence comes from Grigorovia humatica, assembly GCA_030462875.1. Classification (NCBI taxonomy): domain Eukaryota; kingdom Fungi; phylum Ascomycota; class Saccharomycetes; order Saccharomycetales; family Saccharomycetaceae; genus Grigorovia; species Grigorovia humatica. The sequence goes on along the minus strand of JAMSGM010000026.1, from coordinate 47,218 downwards.
TAGATCAGAAACAAGTCTCCGAAACCGGCGGGGCTGACTAAAATCAGACGGGATAGATTGTCGAAATTGCGCTTTCTTTAGGCGGGACAAACCGACAATACACTTCATTACAAATCTGACAAAGTACTAGAAGTTCTGTGGAAAAAAAGACAATTTCGTATGGTGGAGTTTTCGGCCCAGATACGTGAAAAATCATTTTGCACGTACAATTCCTTTACATTAGTCAAACTCTCCAATTCCAGAATTTTTTTAAGGGATTCGAAGAGGTGTGGGGAACGAGTATTTAAAGGAGAGTTTTTCTTGTTGGCTTTCCAAAAATGTTGTAATTAGCTTTCTTATCGATCGAATCCATACAGCCAAATAAATTTGTTTTTTTTAATTTCAACTTCTAATTATAAACCAAATTTTATTTACAAGTTAAGTGCTTTCTAAAGAAAAGAAAAGAAACTAAAGCTCAATTTTATAAACTATACGCTGTGTATTTCAAAATGGTCGCTCAAGTTCAAAAACCAGCTCCAACTTTTAAAAAGACTGCTGTCGTTGACGGTATCTTTGAAGAAATTTCATTAGAACAATACAGGGGTAAATATGTTGTTTTAGCATTCGTACCATTAGCATTTACCTTTGTTTGCCCAACTGAAATTATTGCATTCAGTGACGCCATCAAGAAATTTCATGATATTGATTGTGAAGTTTTATTTGCATCCACTGATTCTGAATATTCTTTATTAGCATGGACCAATGTCGCTCGTGCAGAAGGTGGTTTAGGTCCAGTTAATATTCCATTAATTGCTGATACTAACCACTCTTTATCTCGCGACTATGGTGTTTTAATTGAAGAAGAAGGTATCGCTTTAAGAGGTTTATTTGTCATTGATGCTAATGGTATCTTAAGACATATTACAATCAATGATTTACCAGTTGGTAGAAATGTCGAAGAGGCCTTAAGAGTTGTCGAAGGGTTCCAATGGACTGATAAGAATGGTACTGTTTTACCATGTAATTGGACCCCAGGTGCTGCTACAATCACTCCAACTGTTGTCGATTCCAAAGAATATTTCAAGTCTGCCAATAAATAGAGGTAAATTAGATATGATAAAATTAGATATTACTTGATCACACTATATATATATATACAAGTAACTATGCAATAAAATGACTAATGAACAAGAAAACTGTCGTAGTAATCATCCTTCATATCAGCAGGGGATGATAGGGTAGTAGCACAAAAGAAGTGGTTTTAGGTTACTGAATATAGGCAAAAATGCCATCATTTTATGTAACTAAATTATTTAGTTATTACGTATCTTGCGAGAGCTCGTTTTATAACAGAACTTACGGTAATTTCTTTCAAGTCATATATGAGTAGTTGTATTAAGCAAATTCTAAGAACATTTTTAAATAGAATGGAATAGGAGAATGATGTCATCATTACATTAAACACCTTCAACTACAAGTTACCATTTAATTGAAGATCATGTATATGTATATGTGAATGAAAGTGTCGAAGTGCGAAAAATAAACCTGCGTCATCTCTTGGTGAAATACAAATTTTCCAGGAGTTAGTTTGTAAACTTTTAAAGTCAAGATTAAATTATTTGGCAAGGAAGTTTGGTCTGGCCGACACGCGCTTCAAAGTTTGAAAGTTTTCCAAAATTTGAGTCTCCACCAGTTTTATTAGGAACTATCAATTGTTTTCAAATCGCGGCTGTCTCGAGAAACAATGGGACAGGAAAAAACCACTGCACACAACGGAAGACAAAACGGAGGAAAACACAGAGGAAAAGATGCAAGAAAAATAAAACAATAGGCCAAATCAAACCCTTAAATCCAGTGTCACCACCAATTGAGCAAAAAAAATTGGCAAATTTGGAAAAAAGGATCAAACGCGAATTTCAATTTTTTCGAGTCAAGTCTCGGCACGAAAAGATACAAGAGGTGCCATCCGTGTTGTTTACGTTTCCGTTTGCGGAAATTTCACGAAACGCGTTTATCTGAAATTCCCTTAATTGTTGCTCTGTCTCTGCACTTCGCAAGAAATCACATTTTCCCATGGCGGTAAATAATTAACCTGCCGATCCGAATCTACATGGGGCATCACTTTGAAAAGCAATCGATCCGCAAAGTCAGGACACGAAATTTCAATAAGTTAACCGAAAAAAGGAATAAATTGAGTTCAATTGTTTATACTAATTCCATTTTTATCTCCCGTTTGGGCCATACATTCATGGTTTGGTAATTTATTTTCCATCTTGGGTTACCTGATGTTGATCTAGTCAAAACTTATCGAGTTCTTGCCTTAAATCGTGGATAATCGATCGTAGTTTGACTCGATTAAGCCTAAATTGATCTGATTACACTTGATTTTCGGGTACTGGTATTCCTGTATTTTGCGTCTGGCTTTCTCTTTTCGTTTGCTACGTGAAATATGTTATGTTTATACATTATTCACGTTTGCATATCATTCATAGCACACTAATATATATAACCACAAAAAGTCGTCTTTTTTTTCCATGAAGCACATTTAACCATTGTTTATAACTGTTCACTGCTTAATCCTATCATAAACAAGTTGAAATAAACAAACAATAGAAAAAGATATTAATACATTGATCAAATAAAGATGAGTGTATCAACGACTTCTTCAGTTCCTATAACTGAAAACAACATAATTACCTCTAATAATAAGAGCGCTAGCACAAATAAGATTTTCTTACCATCATTAGCTTCTCTTTTAACAAGTACTGATCATTCAGTCGAAACTGATAAGACTGCAAATAATTCTGAAACAACATTAACATCATCATTAATGAAATCTTCACACACGACCTTCCATAATAGTGAAAAAGGCTTTATAAAATTACCACCAATCTCAATCAATAGGCCAAAATTAGCAGAAAGCTGTTTGAGACATACCGCATCCTTGCCAAATGTCAATACTGCTGGTGAGGATAAATATACCGATAAATTAAGTGAAATCGACAGCATTAAAAGCAATAGTCGGCTACCAACACCGGCTGAACTTTTTCATAATAAAAAAAATATTGAACAGAATTATAATACACCTGTTGAAGTAAGTTTAAATGAAAAATCTATGACTTGTTCAATAACTGATCCTTATACAACAGCTTTTTCCTATTCAAGCTCTTCTAGAAGTAATACTTTATCCGATAGTAATAATAATAATAATAATAAATCAGGTCCGGTATTTAAGACTGGATCTTATGACAGATACCCTATTACACCAGTTAATCATAATAAACATAAACTTTATGATCATAGCAATACCAAATCAGGCCTAATTGGAAGCACTTTAAATATTGAAGGAGCAAAGATTAAAAGTTTAATTACACCAGGGTTCACAAAATCAAACTCTAATGTTTCTGACTCTTCAATTTTGAATAAATTTAATAGTCATAATTGCTGTCATAGCAATAACGATATCATTGCTTTATATTCTGAACATCCAGTTTCACATACACCAACTCCTATTATACCACAATCGTACTGTTTAAAAGAAAATAATAATGTTAAAAATATCAACATTCCTTCCACTTCTAAAAAATTTGATGTAACTACACCTTTGAATGCTGTAAAAGACACACTCACGCCAACGACACATGAGAAAAGGAAAGCGTTTGCATTTATTACACATTCTAAAGATACATTTGGAGTTAAAGAACCTAAAATTGATAATGCACCATTAGCGCGTCGCAAAAGAAGAAGAACTTCTGCACAAGAATTAAGCATTTTACAATTAAGTTTTGAGAAAAATTCTACCCCAGATAAAGCCACTAGATTAGAATTAGCTAATCGTTGTCATATGTCAGAAAAAGCTGTTCAAATTTGGTTCCAAAATAAAAGGCAAGCAAGTAAGAGACAAAAGTTGGCAATGGAAAACAAAGAGAAAAATGCTAAGAACATTAACAACAGTATCGATAGTAGTAATGGTAATAGTAGCAACAGTATCAGTAATAATAGTCATGACGTTTTAGTAGAAAATATATCAATGGTTGATGTTGATGAAGTTGATGATTCTATATTGATGAATGAAGACAAATCAGTACTAAACAATCATGAACAATCCACGCCAGTTAAGGAAAAATCACATTTGGCTACCGCTTCACCAAAGGCAAACAATAAAAACGGTCAAGCATTAACTTTCCATGTTAGAAATGAAGAGAAAATTCTGACACCAGTTAAGATTTCACCAAACAATAAAGTGAATAAACTAATAAATAACTTTTCTAATGTTAAAGAAGATAATAACAATACAAATACTAAACGTTCTCCGTTGAAAAAGCAAAGATTACAATTCAGATCAAATGAAAACATACAGAGTATTAGTAACTCTCAAACCAAGATACCCCTAAAAGAATTGAATTCAAATATCTTCAAATAAGCTAATTTTAGTCTATTAAGACGGCTGGCAATTTTGAATTATCATGTAGTAATATATAAACATTTTTCTTTAAATATTCTTTAAATATTCTTTAATCAATGAATGATTTCGTCATCATTAGCTATATTAGTAAATCTTGAAGTAAAAATTGATAAAAGATATATTTCAAAAATCGCTATGATGATTTTTGATCCTTTGCCTATCTTAAATAAAGTTATAATAAAATTCGTTATGTTGGAATTTGAAAGATGAAGTTCTGATAGATATATACGTTATTCTAACGCAGTTTCCAATTTTTGTATTTTGTTGTTATACGTTATTGAATCAAAGTTAAATTAATATATATAATATTATATGATTAAGTTAATAATATATGATATAAGTTAAAGGTCTTTTTTTGTATAAATAAATTAATTGTAAGTAAATAAAAAAAAATATAATTTTTTGTTTAATTAAAAATAATTTAAATAGTTTAACCTCTTCTTCTACCGGTAGTCTTAGTATGTTGACCTCTAACACGTAAACCCCAGAAATGTCTAATACCACGGTGAGATCTAATTTTCTTTAATCTTTCTAAATCATCTCTTAATTTGGACTCAACGTTGTTAGCTAAGGAATGGTAGTCCTTACCATCAGCAATGTCCTTTTGTCTGTTTAAGAACCAAGATGGGATCTTATAGTGAGTTGGGTTTTGCATAATTTGAACAACTCTTTCTAATTCTTCTTGAGTTAATTCACCAGCTCTCTTGTTTAAATCAACATCAGCCTTCTTACAGACTAAGTTAGAGTAACGACGACCAACACCCTTAATGGTAGTTAAAGCGTAAACAATTTTAATGTTACCATCAACGTTAGTGTTTAATAAACGTAAAATATGTTGGAATGAACCTTGTTCTTGGACAACTAAAGACATTTTTACCCTGTTAATGTGATCGCTTGTATGGCAAATGAAGTTAACTTTTTTTGTAAAATTCAATGTTTTTCAATTTACAACTTTTGAAAAATAACAAGAATTGCAAAGTACCAGTTGCGTCTGTCCCAAAGCGGAAATAATGTGTGTTTTTTCGAAGACGCAGAGTTCGGACGCACTTGTTTTCGCAGAATGTGTGGGTGTTCCACTGCCGCCCGAGATCGGAGCACAAATGGAAGTCTAGCAGTCACAAAATTTGACAATTCTACAAAGAGGAAGGCAGGCTTCTATTGAGTGAGTACATAGGACAAGTCTATATTGCCATTACAGGTCTTCAGAATATTTATAAGACAGATTCTTCAGTGATTCCCATTCCATGAAGATCTTATTAGCTTTTAGGATGTCATTGACTCCAATACCTTCCCATTCGATAACTTGGATCTTATCTTTCAACGCATTAGTGTATTTGATGAGATTTTCACGTTTTTCGTTAGTAACAAAGAGCAATCTGTGTTTTAGCAAAGAATGCTCTTGTAAAAACTTATCTATGGAATGTGCAATCTGATTGCGTGAAAGCTTTAGCTCTTTACGATATTTCAAATCAATATAATTCAAATCATCGATTGGTATGGGATCTGACATATTACTCATGGTGTCATTTAGTTCATTCGTGGTACCCTCATTACCAATTATAATCAAATTACCTAATTTGTATTGATAAGATAAAGCAGTTCTAATAGCTATTGAGTACATTTTTCTGGGCATTTCCTTCTTATAATCATTCGGTGCAGTACGTGCTAGCGCTCGACCACCGTTATGTCTAATGGGTGAATTAGCATCACCGACACGAGCACGGCCCGAACCCTTCTGCGGTGCTAGTTTTTTCCTTGAATAACCATTTGTATTACGACCTGGAGGATTCGACGACCCAACACGTTTGTTACTATTTTCTAAAACAACGGAGCTCCATAACAGATCTCTTCTTAGGGGTAAACCTAAAATTTTGGTCGAAACAGGTTGTACAGTTAAAGGTTCTAGAGACGGAAACGACTTCAACGTTATCAATGTATAAGGAGATGGTTTTTGAGCATGGGGCAATACTTTAGAGATTGTTGAATAGAGCCTTAACGGATTCGATTTGTATAAATTAGAACAGAGCATCTTTCCTTGATTCTATTTCAAAACGCCCCTCTGCTTGAAATTTCTACTGACCAACTGTAAGGGTAGTGATGAGTAAGACAATGCACGCAATCTCTTACCAATTATGTTTGTTCTGTGTTAGTTCGTGGACTGTTGGTACACTCTATCAGCAATACATTTAGGGCTTGTCGTAGGTTTGATCAATTCGAAACCGACAATTTGACTATTGAAACCGACAATTCCAAAAGCAGAAAGCAGACAATTTACCGAAAAGCCGCCGTGACTGCTGCATCCAGACATTCCCAAAAACTTTCCGTATAGGGTAATTTCCACTCTTCAAACATTTTTGAAGTGGAAAAAAATGAAGAAAATGAAAAAAACGACACTTTTCAAAAAAAATGAAATTTTTGAAATAATCAACATATAGTAGTCAACCACAGTAAATTTAATTCAAGATGGGTAGTGTTAGAACTAAGACCGTTAAGCGTGCTTCTAAAGCTTTAATTGAACGTCATTATCCTAAATTAACTTTAGATTTCCAAACTAACAAGAGATTATGTGACGAAATCGCTACCATCCAATCTAAAAGATTAAGAAATAAGATTGCTGGTTACACTACTCACTTAATGAAGAGAATTCAAAGAGGCCCAGTTAGAGGTATTTCTTTCAAATTACAAGAAGAAGAAAGAGAAAGAAAGGATCAATATGTTCCAGAAGTTTCTGCTTTAGATTTATCTACTAGAAACGGTGTCTTAAACGTTGATGCTCAAACTGCTGACTTAGTTAAATCTTTAGGTTTATCTTTACCATTATCTGTCATTAACATTTCTGCTAACAGAGAAAGACGTTTTAAGAAGAGAGCTTAAATTTTTAGTAATTTAATTTAACTTTTTCAGTTTATCTTATTTTATTTTCATTTAACCTCACACTATTTTATCATTTTAATACTAACCATACGTCTGTTATTATTAAAATCATTCAATAATTAATCTTTAACGTCTTTCCCTAATAGAAATTCGATATATTCACTAATATAATATAATATTATAGTATAATATAATGTATTTAAAAAAAAACATTGTTGGAAATATACAAACCCTTCAATCAAAACTCTAGAGCTTCAGTTGCGAAGAGATGAATGTTAGTATTTATAGACACGGTTTTAATGCTGTAAGGTAGTCATTTATATTTCTTAGCAGCTACATATAAAACATTTTAATTCTTGTCCATTTTAAATTTAGTTAACGTGAACTTTTTTTCTTTAACTAAAAGTAAAAATTTTTAACGGCTTCTGAGCAGTTGACTTATATCAGAATGTAAGATTTCTATGGAAGAGTTATATTTATATAACTAATGGTAAAAGAATATTTAACGATTCACACATCTTGTCTCATTGTGTATATTGAAGCATTTCAGAGAGCAAATTTTATCTTGACAATTAACACATCCTGTTAAGCTATCACAAGCACCACAAATGGAGCAAATTGTAATTAAAGGTAATACTTTAAAATATTTCTTATTATAAACATTTTCTAAAATACATTTCCTTTCCACTTGATTCATGGTATCAAAATATGTGTGTAAGGATCTTTTACTCAATAAAACTTTCTTTAAGGCAACAATTCTATTAGTATTTTTCTTCTTAGGTTTTGGCGGTTTTGTAGAACGATATGAAACTATCAAATTACTTGGTATATCAACTTTATTTCTATTGATCCTTGATGAGGCATCTTGATTAAAATGTGATATGGTTGTCGTATTCGAATCAATCTTCTCTTTATTCATACCACTTATAGCACTAAGTAATGTCGGTATATCAACTAAATCTTGTACATTTTCTGTATCTAATTCCATGAATCTTCTTTTTGACTGTATTATTTGTCGTGGTGTAAATTTTGACATAGCCTCCTTCGTAGATGCATTATACTCTATATTTTCATCAGCATGTGTTTCATCATCCTTCTTGGTATATAATTTAGCCTCCATATCAGCTAATGAGTAATTAACTCTTTTGACAGATCTAAATTGAGAATTTGTAATATTCTTACCGATTTTGGTTTTAGATCTAAAAGACGTAGCACTCGGATTTAGACTAGTATAATAAATATTTGGATTATAGTGTCTTTTGTCAATTTCTTCCACTAGCAATTTGGCCATTTCTGCTATAGAGAGTTAGAATGAATTGAATGCAAAATATTGGGTACGGTAAAATTCAATTTTATTCAATTTTATTCTAAGTTTTTCAAATTAAACACTGTATTCTGAACTGAAAAATACCAGAAGAGTAACACTGATAGGAGATTTGACACACTTGTCTTCTTCTGAAGTGAATAAATTGAATTCTTATTTTCTAATTATGTGTATTTCACCTGAGCAAAATACACCTTAATATTCCATGTCTATATTAACAAAAAAATTAGCAATTTAGCCTTGTTGACGCAATCGGTAGCACATGTGACTCTTAATCACAAGATTAGGTGGTTAGAGCACCCTACAGGACTGTTTAATTTTTAAACTTTTACTGTTTTGATTTTATTACTGAAAAGAGTGCTAGTGCTTGGAGGTAAGACGAATAATGGTGAGCATAAGAACAGTAGATACTTTACATTTCTACATACAAGTAGGTTTTATATATCTTTAAATAAAATGAATTAACACGAATATTATCTGTTGTTGTTTTTGTTTTTCTATTGAATGCTAGCTAGTCGTTCATTTTCGTTGAGGAAAATTGTTGATAAGAATCAACTAAATTTTTCAATGAATTCATTTTGAAATATTTATTATCTGGGAATGAATTGGAAGTATTATTTCTTCTTGATAAATATGAAACAATTATGTTATGCGTTTCTAACCAATATTTGGATTGTTTGACTTCTTCCTTAGTTTGTATACATTCAAAATATTGGAATAAAACATATAAACAATTTTCAATTTTTTGTAACCTTTTAATGTCGACATCTTCCTTAATTCTATCTAAAAATGGATTCAAAAAATGATTTATAATTCTATTCCACTCCACAAAAAAATATTTGATAGATATAATACGGTCAACTAAGTTAAATTTCTCATTTGTTAATATATTGATTAATTTCTCAATAATAACTGGCATGAAGGCTAATTCCATTTCCATATCATAAATGTTTATAAAGGCATTAAACTGTTCCATTTGATTGAACTGACTAACTATGTCAGTAATATTGCGTAATACATCATCTGTATTAAGTTTAATATTTGTGAGAATATTACCCTTTGGAACGCTTGTAATCAAGTTGAAACATTGAGAAAAAAGTAATTTCCGCAGTTTCATCGATTTTTTCAGTTTATAATTTTTAGGATATTTGACCTTTGTTATGAAAGTCTCTGCGAATTCATCTTCGCCTTTATATAATAGATGGATTTCATCTATCAATAGATCATTAATTCTATTATCATCATAATCAAGATTGATAAATAGTGTTTCACAAAATTTGGTATCGAATTTGCTCGGATAGATAAGTTTATAGAAATTGACTAAGGGACTGGAAGCCAGGCCTTGAGTAAATAATTTTCTCTTTTTCCTGGGATAAATATTTTCATGAACGATAAAATATCTTTGCCTCAAATCAAGTAATTTAGTAAACAGTTCCAAAAGGGATATCCATATATTATGGCTAGAATAATACAATGGTTCTTTATCGCTCATTGAAGTGAATAATGTCCATTTCACCATATTAGCAAATTGATTTGGTTGATTTAACTTGAAGATTAAATTGATATTATTAAATACTTTATATTTTGTTTCGTTGGAGGAAATGTATGATTTATATGGATTTTCTAAACAGTTAATAGGTTTACTGACGGAAGCATTTCTAACGTTGAATTGTTTGCCATTAAATGCAGATCTTATATTACTAATTGAAGAGAAGTTGCGTTTAGGTAAAAAAGAATCAATCAGAAGGAAAAACTGACATCTGAGTAATTCCAAATCGTATTGATCATATTTTTCAATATCAAAATTTTCAATTGTCTTAATATAATGGTTAAGAATTTTGATTGCTCTTTTACTTAAGCTTATTTTAATTGTGTTGTATGGATTATTTTCTCTAAGTATAGTTTCATTGTAGTGGTCGGAAACTGTCACCAGAGTAAATAACACTGTTAAGATATCAAACGGTGGCACAAAGATATTGCCAGTATAGTTAGTGTATTGAGTCTCCAACAATAACAGTAGATTATCGTAATAGTCCAGAAGATACATAGAGTTCAAAATCTCAAACTGATCCAATTTTTTCTCGGTCAGATCCACAAAATAGTGTGGTAACGAAGTATTACGCTCTCCATTACAATATTTAACACAGCCTGTAAGCGGATCCATATAACGTTCTCAAGTGTGCATATGTGTAGCAAGCTGTCCAACCATTAATGTAGACGCTTTTTCACTCTATGGCGAAATCAAAGTGCCATTTTTTCCGAATTTGTGACAATTTTCCGAAACCGCCGTGCAAAGCGAGCGATTCCCCTTTCGGGAAAGTCATCGCAAAACTGAATTTCCAAAGGAAAACGAAAAAAAAAAAGTGAAAAAAAAAATTGGCCATCGTTTGGAGGTCAGAATTTTTGTGGAGAGACCAGCAGCACTATTGGAATGTCTATCGAAGCTAACGCCTTTGAATTAAAAGCTGCTTTGAAGCAGTATCCAAACTTCCCAAGTGAGGGTATTCTTTTCGAGGATTTCCTTCCAATTTTCACCGATCCAAAGCTATTCAACAAGCTCATAGATTCTTTTAAATTGCATTTAGAGCAAAAATTCGGTTCTAACAAGGTAGATTATGTCGTCGGTTTGGAATCAAGAGGTTTCCTTTTTGGTCCCTCTCTTGCCTTAGCTTTGAATGTCGGTTTCGTTCCAGTGAGAAAAGCCGGTAAATTACCAGGTGAATGTGTTCAAGCTACTTATGAAAAGGAATATGGTTCCGATGTTTTCGAAATGCAAAAGAGTGCTATCAAACAAGGTGCCAATGTTGTAATCGTTGATGATATTATTGCAACTGGTGGTTCTGCTGCTGCCGCCGGTGAATTGGTCAAAAAAATTGGTGCTAATCTTTTAGAATACGATTTTGTGATGGAACTAGATTTCTTAAAGGGTAGGGATAAATTGGATGCCCCTGTCTTTACTTTATTAACCGGTCAAGAAGAAGGTTTGAAAAAATAGTTTGAATTAATACTATTTCTATATTTTAAAAGTTTTTTCTTTATTGGACAAAAACAGTTTTTTTACTGAAGAAATATTAACGATAGAAACATATCAAAAACAAATGAAATTTTTTTTTTTCACCTTTTGATGCATAAATATCAATAATAATATTCGATTGAACCTTTTTTTTTTGAATTTATTGTACCAAAAAAATGTATCTACTACTGTAGTCATGAGCACAAAAACGATAATATCAAACTTATATACAAAATTTACATAAATATGTTAACAAAAAAAATTAACATCTATAAAATTAAAAAAAAAATGTGTAATAACATAAAAGTCACAATCAAGCAATTTGCTCTTCTTTTAAATCTTTTTCAATTTTAGCATCCTCATTTTTCAGCTCGTCTTCCAATGTAGCCTCTAATGTAATGTTATTAGCTTTAACTTCCTCCAATGTAGCACCAGGTAAAACGCTCCAATCTATCATTTTTTCACCTTTGTCATGTAACCAATTATTAATCTTCTTGAAATGTAAATTACCGAAAAATCCACGACTAGCACTTAATGGTGATGGATGCGTAGATTTTAAGACTAATAAATTTTTATAATCTTTCCATGACATATTACTTGCCTTAGTTGTCTGATACAATAAATTTTCAACCAATTTAATCGCGTTAGTGCCCCATAATAAGAAAACAATATTTTGACCATTTTTTTCCCTATCTTTAATCAATGTTTCTACTACTTTTGAAGTGAAAATTTCCCAACCATGTTTAGAATGGGAATTGGCATTATGTGCTCTAACAGTTAATGCAGTATTTAGCAATAACACACCTTGAGTTGACCAATGTGTCAAATCACCTACTTTATTATCTATTTGAAAATCTGAATAATTCGTCTTTAATTCTTTATAGATGTTCTTGAGGGAGGGTGGTGCTGGTATAGGTGGTTTAACACTAAACGCTAAGCCATGTGCTTGATTGAAGTTATGGTATGGATCTTGTCCAATTATGACAACTTTCACTTTAGAGAAAGGTGTTAATCTACTCCATGAATAAATATCTTTTGATGGTGGGAAGACAGTTTGTGTATTCTGCTCACAGAGAACGAACTTTTTCAAATTCAAGAAGTAAGGTTTGGTAAACTCTTGTGTCAATTGAGCAAACCAGGAGTCGTCCAATGTCTCAAGTTCAAGTTTCAACAAATCAAGTATCTTATCATCTTTCACTGTTTGAGCAAAAGCTTCCTTGACTTTTAACGTGCGGGAAAAACTGGGAGAAGACTCCAGGGTAGCAATTTTTTCTTCCTGCTTCTTGATCTCCCCAGATTGAGCAACTATTTTATCATCTTCTACACTCTTAGTAGTAATAGTCTCTGCATTTTTAGCTATCTTCTTGGAACCGAAAAAGCTCTCAATAGTTGGCTGTTTCCTCCTTTTAGTGCCCTGAGTCATAAGGCTGCAAAAAGACTTGAGTAAATTGGAACGCACAGAGACAATTTCAAACGATTGTTGTTATGCAAAGTTTCAACGGCTACTCTTGCACTCCTTGGCATAAAGTTCCAAACATTGCACGGTATTCCAATTTTTGAATTTCAAAATGGCGATTATCAGTTATTAATTTTTTCACATGCTGACCAAAGCAAAGCCTGCCATGACACAAATGAAAGACAGAGATAACGACAACGATGCCACGGACGACGATAGAACAACGACTAGTGAACACCTTGGGATGCTGCATGCAAAACAACCAAGAAAGGACCAAAATTTAACTGCTAAGACTCGTAGTAGGGGTTGGTCATTTTGGAGTAGGAAAAGTGATGATTGTTCCACTGCTGTTCAATTGAAAGCATCCAACAACACTAACAGTATTAGTAATTACAATCAGGGTGATCATTTCCAGGAGAGTTTGAAATTGGACCCTAATGCAGCTTTTAAACAGGAGAATACTAACAACGAAAATGGCGATGCTGATAATAAAGATAATACACCTATTTCAAGTACCCCTACCACAGAATCAAATGAGAACGAAGCAATGGAGACAAAAAAAAGAACCTGGGCATTTTGGGGGAGTTCAAAAGAGATTAGCGCTGCAGAATCTAATTCCAAGACGTACCAACAACCAGTTCCGACGGTTACTAGTATAAATAAATTAGACAATATGTTGATTAACGTTTTCATTCCCCATAATCCCGATGCCACCTTGGTGAAAAATTCAACTACCACTGCTGACATAGGAAAGGACGAACCGGTAAATGAAACGGAAGAACAAAGACCAAATATCGTTGTACCTAATTTTGATATTCTTCCGAAACAATCCATTTGGACTAAAATGTCAAATCTTTTGGGTAAAAATATCAATCCACCAAAGCATCTTTATAGAATAAATCCGACAGGGAATTTCATGGGGATGTCAAATGGTGAAACAAGACCAATTAAAGTACTTTTAATAGGAATCCATGGTTTTTTCCCAACAAAAGTTTTGAGAACGTTTATTGGTGAACCAACTGGCACATCTGCTCGATTTGTAAGGAAAGCTGAAAAAGTTGTATTAGATTACTTTAAAAGAAAAGATATTGAAGTTGAGATTAGTAAAATTGCATTAGAGAAGGAAGGTGAAATTTTAGAAAGAGTGGATTTTTTCTATGAAGTTATGAAAAAAATATCAAAAGATATAAATGATGCAGATTTTATCTATTTTGTTACACATTCGCAAGGCTGCCCCGTGTCAATTATTTTGTTAGGTAAATTAATTGATACCGGTATAATAACTATAGAGAATACAAATATTATAGATGACCTGGACCCCAGTTTTGACTTCTATTCAAAGAGGAAAGTAATATCTATCTTGGGAATGGCAGGTATCAACAATGGTCCCTTTTACGGTAGAGATCAAACACTTTTAGTACGTGCATATCAAACTATTGCAAAAGATGCAATGATGGAATTATTTGAACTTCAAAAAAATGATTCGTTACAATCCAAGAAAGTACTTCAAGGGATACGGATCCTTATTAAAAACAACGTTAAATTAACATTCATTGGATCAATTAATGATCAATTAGTACCTTTATATTCTTCACTCTCCTTGTTTGCTGATCATCCTAATATCTTCAGAGCAACTTTCATAGATAGAGGTTCAAATACTCCAAATTTTATCACTAAACTCATGGATGTGACCGGTACTTTAATAAATCTAGGGTTCGACGATCATGATTTAATCAAAGAGATTAGTGATTCCCTAGCTGGTCAACTTACAGGCGGTGGACACTCCACTATTTATAATGAGTCACAAGTTTATAAATTGGGCGTAGAGTTTGCTTTAGAGACAAGTGACCTAAACATGGACATTCCTTTGGTCTATAAACCTTACAAGATATACGAGTTGAAAGTGAACCCCTATCATCTGCCCTGGGCTATGAGAAGCCTACTCTGTGAAACGAGGAAAAGATTGAGTAATGAACAGATCAACATTTTGTACAAAGACTATGAAGAATGGAAACCCGAAAGTAAGCAACTAAGGGATATCAAATATAGACTAAGTGGCTTCAAATACCACCTATAGATGACTACATTCATGTTCTTAGCATGCAAAAGACAAGTCTAGGCATATGCAGCTTTAACTAGATCGTTTGAATTTGTTTGTTTTTTCTGTTATAAATAAAATATATTCATTTTATATAGTGATTAACTTTATTAATTTTCCTTTGATAGAAAAAAAACAAAAGACAATACGTAAACCTTAAAGCATGTTTCTGTTGAAGGTTTGCTCACTATTTTTAACTCTCTGTAGTCGATTCATATTTGCTCAAATTGAATGTACAGATCCTATTATTTTAAGAGATAGCACTAATGTTATTAAAGTCACTGAAGAAAACTACAAAACTTTAAGTCATGGTGTTAATGGCTACTTTAATGTTCTTTATATCACAATGAAATCACAAACTAATGGCCAATATGATTGTCCTATGTGTTTAGAATTTGAAAAAGTTTATCGCAAGATTTCAACTACTGTTTTAGATCAACATTCAAGCTCTAATGTTTTATTTTATATTGCAGATGTACACGATGTACCAACGATGATTAAAGATCTAGACTTGAAAAATGTTCCACACGTAGTTGTTTATAATCCTCCAGAGGAAGGTAAAGAATTTAGATGGTCAATATCACCCTTCTATCAATATAAGTTAAGTGATAAAAGTTTGAGCGATAATTTACATTATGCTAATTTTATTGCCCAATTGCTACAAATTTCTATAAAGGTAGATCAAGATTTTGACTCAAATGAATTCATCATTTTCTTTTTGATATTTGTCGTCATTTTCGTTGGTATCAAGAAATTTATTTTGCCCATGATAACAAACAAATCTAAAGTTTTGATGGTAATAATAAATTTGTCGATTTTATTGTCAAGTATATGTGGATATAAATTTACAGCTATCAATAATATCCCTCTAATAGCGAGAGATGATGATGGCAACATTATGTTTTTCAGTGGAAGTACACACTGGCAGTTTGGTATTGAAATTTTTTCAGTTTGTGGTATGTACATCATAATGAGTGGATTAACGCTTGCATTGATATATTTACAAAATCTTGACAAACTTACTGACAGTAAACGCAACGCATTAATTATTTCTCTTACTTTTGCTCTTATTTATGCCTTCCAGTATTTTATATCCTGTTACTATATCAAAGATCCAGGATACCCATTTTAATTGTTCTTTAAATAACCGCTCAAGCAGCCAACCGACAGAAAGTAAAATTGTATTATCAGAAATTAGTGGCTTTAATTAAATGTCTTGATAAAATTATGAGTTTTATATATATATATATATATACATATTATATTATTTACAAATTGTAAGAACAAGGAATATCTAAGCTGATTGAAATTCATTAGTAGGAAAGTACATGTTATGATGCTAAAAAAATAGGTTATGTATAATATATGAAAAGGTTTGGGTATAAGAATAGTAGCAAGATTAATATGCCTGAGTAAGTAAATTTTTTGGGCACCTTGGGTTTTGCAGCTCATTTATCCGAGAAGTTGATGAAAAAAAAGAAAGAACAAAGCTAATAGATGAAAAAAAACCATGCATTAAACACTAGAACTTTCGACCAAATCTTCTTCTAAAGCACGATCAAGATGTTCCTCCTCAGAACTTTTTGAAATTATGAAAAAAGAGCCTAAGATTAATACTGCACCTAATACATAAACAACTGACATTGATTTATGCTTGAAAACTAAATCACCAAACATCGCTACTGGTATAGTAATACTTAGACCAACTGTAACTGTTAACGGGCTTGTTAAAAGCATAGCTTTAGCCCAACAAAAATCACTAATAAATGTTATGATACAATTAATTGAAACTATCGAAATAACGGTCTTACCTTGAGGCCATTCGAATGTCTCCCATCCTAAATAGTGCAGTAGCACCAATGATGGCCAGAGGAAAAGCATCGTGAATAAGCCAACAAAGCCAAAAAAAATCTTCATATTAATTCTATCTTCGTCATTAACTTTCAATTTTAGCAGTGTGCTATATACACCATAAAATAATGCACCTAGTAACGCTAATAAATTACCAATTAATATAAAGAAAGTACTATCATTCTTTAAATTATCAACTATAGTCCTAACAAGGATCTGCCCAGAGCTTAAATCTTCAGATGAATTTAATTGCGTATCAGAATGTGTGACCAACAGTATACCAACGAATGATATTATGGAACCCATCAATTTAAGTCTGTTGATTGATTCCACATTACATAAGGCGCCGACGAAAAGGGTGAAAAAAGATGAAGTAGATGATAAAATGGTTTGAGAAGCCACTGAGGTATAAGCTAATGATGCATTGGTTGCAAAATTTGCCAAGAACCATAATATACAAAATTGTGCACTTAATTTTATCGTTTCTGATAATGATAATCTATCATACTTTGAATTATTGAACATCAATGCGTCGTCTCTGTTGTCATTTTCAATGTTGTTATTTTCTAAGTAAGTTTCAGATATATTGTTATTTGTAGTAGTAGATTTTGGAGTTAGCAACGGACTACTGTCAGTAATAGGTAGTTGTTCTGATATTTGATGTTGTCTAGATTCAGCATCTTGGTGTCTGAAATATAATTTATTATTTGAATCCAAAGTGTTCGGCCCTTCTTCTTCAAATAATAATTCCTGATGTATATGGAAGCTACCAGTAAGTTTGTAGTTGTCGATAAGATTTTTCAAAGTGGGCAATAAATAGAAAATGAATGTGCTTGTATTCAAATAAGTGATGAAAAATGGTTTTCTATATAGATCACTTTCGAAAATTAAGTTAATTAAAAAAGAGGAAAGTACCCATAACAATATAACGACCGCTAACATTATCAAGCCTAGACTCCATTTTTTGTTGAAATTCAGTATGAGAATACCCATCTTGCCCTAATTGATATTATTGATTGATATTGATTATTTTATTTATGTTTAGAGCGACAATTTCACCTAAATGCACAACAATGAAATAAACAATTACGATGAGTCCTACCTACTGCAGTATTTTTTTACCCTATTATTCTCTTCTTGTCTGGGCTCTTTTCATTGATAAAAGCGATTTAACTATTTCACTTCTGAACTTCCAAGCGATGGGTACCAAAAAAAATTTTGTGGCTTCAGTTTTTTCGTAGACCTACGAGCTGTGTGTTTAGGGCTCATGCATGTTAGGTCTTGACAGACTTTAGGGTCAACAAATGAGGGCTATAAAGTTTTGTTTTAGGACATAATGTTTTTTACCCTAATTGCTCTTTTAGGGTAAAATTCCGGGTGACGATGAATTCTTGAAAAACGATTTTAAGTTGAAAAATAACATAAATTGGGAAGTCTGCACTCAATAGCAAAAATAAGACTGTTTCAAAACTAGTATGAGTATGTTATTTGCTTGCTCAATTGAAAATTTCAACAATGCATTTGCGATAATTATGAATACTAACAATTATTTTTATGTCGTGAATGATCAAGTGCTTGACCACTGATTATAAATGATTATCAATAACAATCTCAAACATTTTTATTTCACAGCTAACAATAATGGTACGGTAAAAAAAATGTCATTAGATGAATTTCTAGGTGACGATTCACTTCTTGATTCTGTCTGGAATGAAGATGAAATTAATCTAGACGCTATCAGTAATACTACGAACATTGATATTTTGAAAAATTCTTATTCAAGGGAAAATCATGATAATGAGCACAAGGATTATTACAGTAATAGGAGTAATTATAATTCAAGTCATGGAGGCAGAAATAACTATCATAGTCAATATGGTAATGATTTTAGAAGCAATGACCACTATTCAAGTCATAGTGATTCCCACTCATACCCACCTCAGGAATCAAACGGCCCATATATTATCAAATTCTCAAATTTACCCCCAAGATTTGCTGATCGAGACATTGTAGAGCTATTTCAAGGTAAATTTACTAAATTTGTAAAATTTAAAATTTCATGGGAATTAAATAGACATCCAACAATAAATCAAATTAAAAGTGGAACCATTTTTGAACAAAATTTTAAACGTGAAACTAAAGTGGCATTTGTTGAAGTTTACACTAATAGAGACTTGAATAAGATTATCAAATATTGGAAAAGACCATTGAAGGACATTTACGATATTGATGTTGATATTGCTCAATTTAACGACTTCAAAGAATATATGTCTAAATTTGATTTATTAACTGATCCATTGGATGATCCATCCAAACCATATATTTCGCCAAAACCAAAATCAAATCCATTTGGTAAAGCTAAACCAGTTGACACTCAATCAAAGATTTTGGATATCGAAGAGAAAATGGAAAAGTTTCATGTCGAGGATACGGAAACTTTGAGAAAATTAACACTTGAGGAAACTCCAAGTTCATCCTTATTGAAGGAAGGTAGCAAATTTGCACAAAAACCAGTTTTAAAAGAAAGACCCTTAAGTTATTCACAAGCTTTAGAAAGAGCTGTTAATAGTGAATCACAAAAAAATGACGATAATACCAAAACCGTTGAAAAAAGACTTGATACGAAGATTGAAAATAACCAAGACGGATATGGTGAAAATAATTTGAATACTGATGAAATAACTGAAGATACTGGGGTTACCAAGAATAATGAAGAACCTACTACCTGCGAAAACAGAATAAATGAAAAGGCAACTGATACGATAGGTCAAAATACCGTAAATGAAGACACCGAAAGTGAAAAGCCAACAAATGATCAATTAGCTATTAATGAATCGGAAGATGGACAAAATTTTCAATTCAAGTACGCTGATAAACAAGCGATACCTAGTACAGATGAGACCTCCAAATTCACACCAAAAGGAAGTCATCAATACAGTAATAGAAGAGGTGCTTACAGCACGAATTATGGTGGTAACTACCGTGGTAATCGTGGCGGATATAATACACGCAGAGGTAATTTCAGAGGTCGTGGTAATTCGTATCAAAATGGTTATAACTCAAATTTTAGGCATTCCAATAATAATTTCATACCAAACTCAGAGAATGAGGACTCAATAAATACAAATGATAGTGACAATGCTGGTACGCCTGATGATAAGCCTTCTACTGTTGTAAGTAATACTGATACTGTGACTGGTAATATTGATAGTACCGATGAAAACAAGAATGTTCTAACTTTTGATATTCATGATGATACCAATGGTGATATCAATGAAACTACTGAACAAAATGCATACAACAAAAGAGGTGCCTATAACAAAAACTATAATAAAGGTTACAACAAAACTTATAGCAGTAATTATAATAGCAAGAATTATAATAGTGCTAACTACAATAACTATCACAAGAAAAACTATAATAAAAACTATGATAATGGTGAAAATATTAGTTCAAACGATGAAGCGGAGCTTTTATTTAAACCAGCAAGTGGATTTTTGTATAATAAGCGCGATGATTCTTCCAGTAATAAAAATACCTCAAGTTCTTCAAACAGAAATCAAAATAACTATAGAGGTAGATATACCACTAGACGTGGTCGTGGTGGAGCTACTCGTGGTGGAGCTTCTCGTGGTGGTAGTAGATATAATAAGTAACGAGGTAGGAAAATCAATACCTATATCCTTATGGTTCTAAGCTTGATTACCTTTTTAGCGACGGGTCCTAACATTAAAACATATATTATAATGTGTTATAAGGTTTCTTTTGTAAATTTATCATATATGTATATTTGTCATGTTTCAAATTTTTTTTAATAATATTATTTAATTAAGATTAAAACTATTTTTTGCGAGACGACATCTGAATACCTATGGTCAAGGGCTAAATTTGAATAAAAGTTCTTGAACATTTAAATATATATGTAAAATATAAACGTTATAATGATGCATTCCTGCAAAAAAGAAATTGAATGTTAGCATTTTGCAATTTACCACTTTGAAATGAACATAAAAAGGTTACTCTACCAAGCATTTAACAACTAGTTATTCTGTTGCAATTCTTTTTGTTGTTGTTCTTGTTGATATGCTATCTTCCTTTCATGTTTACCTTTTTTCATGATTTGTTTTAATGCTGCACTATCTAAAGGATCCAAAAGTTCAAAGGAACAAAGTAAACTTTCTGCTACCGTCATCACAGCACCCCAATTATCAAATTCACCGCAATAATTTGGTGCTGAGAACACCGTTACTAAAGATCTATTATTGAAAAATTCGTAACCGTCTTCTACCACCATATGTGCTCTACAGATTAAATCGAATCCAAATTTATTCAAAAACTTATTTATTGCAATTTTGTTATAACAATAACTGACACCTCTTTCATTGTCTTCCCATTCATTCGGGGAATCTGTTGGGTCTGACCAAAGTAAATCATTAACTAATCCAAAATCAGGTACATCGGTCGGTCTTGAAACGTGTCTAATTTCGTCCATTGAATTCAACACTGGTGATAATCCGCCATGAACGCAAAAGATTTTTCCAGCCACAATGGCAGCTAAGGGTAAAGTGTTAAATGTATCAATGAAAAGTTTCCAAATCTTTATATTGCAACGTCTCTTGCATTCGTCATAAAATCCATAAACTCTTGTTACGTTAGCACATTCATGATTGCCTCGTAAGAGGAAAAAATTCTCTGGATATTTTATCTTATAACAAAACAATAGTAGTATTGTCTCTAGTGATTGTTTACCTCGGTCAACATAATCACCTAAAAATAAGTAGTTGGATTTTGGTGGGAACCCACATTTAGCGAATAGTCTTAACAGGTCATGAAATTGGCCATGTACGTCACCCACAATTTTCACTGATGGTGATAATTCTAATAATGTTGGTTGTGAAAGGAAAATTTCACGAGTCATATAACAAATTTGAGTTATTTCAGAATTTTTCAGACGAACTTTTTTGGTTCTCTTGGAAGAATAACCAACATCCAATAATTTTTGAATTGTGTCATCTATGTCTATTGATTTGTTTATTTTCTTCATTTTAGATTCTGTGTCAATAGGTCTTCCATCCAGATTTAGGTTGTCATTATCATCAAGTGATAAGTTACTTAGGTTAGCCATGGGATAATGTTCACCAGCTGTGTAATCCTTAGTGTGAATATTATTATGTTCTATGGTATTCTTTTTATCTATTTGATCATGATGATTGTGATCAAGCGTAGAAGTCTGATTCTTCAACTTGTTTTCCATGTTATAATCAATATGAATTTCTGTCATTGGAGTATTAGTCATCGTTGTACCACTTAAATTTTTCAATTCAGTAGCATAACTCTTAATATTGAAATAATCTATTTCTGCATTATTATTGGTATTATTGCTAATTATGTCAGGTGAATCTAGCGGAGTACCATATTGCGAAGTTGAGCTTAGTGATGATTTACCCGATTTGAAAGAATTGAATGAATTTGATCTAATTTTAGCTAAAGATGGAATAGAAAAATTACCACTATGAGTAGTGGTGTGTCTTGATGATTCATGCATTGTGAAAAGATTAGAGGATTCATGAGAAACATCTATGGTATTATATCTTATAATTGATGGTTTAGGATTAATTTTAGCCATTGATGGTGGTAAATCTGACAAAGTATTAGAGCTTGATCTTCTAACTGGTCGTTGAGCAACCATGTTATTAGTCTTATTTTTATTTTTAGCTTTAGTGTTGGTATTAGTTTTACTTTCAGTATCAGTAAGTCTACTATTATGATGATAACTATGATGATGATGATGCCTTAAATGGTTATTATTGTGATTGTCAATACTGTTCAATTGTGACAATGTTGATGCAGTGGAGCTATGACGTAAATGGTTCCCATTTGATCTATAAATTTTATCTGAAGATTGTAAATTGTCAATTGCTTTATTATTCAATGTAATTTCTGGTACCTGTATTTCATCAATCTTTTGATTAGCATCGATATTATTTTTATATCTATTGTTATTGTTGACATCTTTGATTGATGTTATCTTTTTATGTAGCGTTTTAGTCTCGGTTGGACCACTAATCTTATTCTGAAGTTTGGAATTACCATTCCCCATGTTTGTTCGAGGACGTCTTTATGTCAAAAAGGGACTGAGATCAAGATAGCAAGAGACTATTTTGAGAAAGTCAAGCAAAAGTGGGAAAAAGTAGATAAACGTCTAAACTTATGTTATGAGACCCTCGAACTGAATAAACTCAAAAGAGGAAAAAAATGTTGCAAAATTTTATATAGCAGAAATGTGCCTTTGTTCTAATGGAAGATTCCAAAAAATTGCATTGTATTGTGTTTTTTGTCCCTATTTCCATAATTTGAAAATGTCTGATTCGATTTTTCACTTCTATTTTTCCCTTATTGTTCCCTTGAAAAATCACCGTTTGCTTCCATTTTTGCGCCGAAACAGGAAATTTTCAGCTCATCGACTTGGGCTTTTTTTTTTCCAGATCTGAACGAAGGTTTAACTTGGTTCTGTTCTTTTGGTTTGACTAACTTTGACTAATCTCGTAGTAGGTAGTACTAGGTTTGAATCACGGGATGGAGAAGGAGGAAGAATATGTGCATAAGGTGTATAATGAAATTGCAAAGCATTTCTCACAAACGCGTTACAAACCATGGCCCATTGTAACGAAATTTTTAAATGAACAACCAATGGGTAGTATAGGTATCGATGTTGGTTGTGGTAATGGTAAATATTTGAATATCAATCCCAATATCTTTTTAATAGGCTCAGATAGATCAGATGGGTTAATAGAATGTGCATATAATATTAATAAAAATTATAATTTATTGGTTGCTGATGGATTACAATTACCTCATAGAGATAACAGTTTTGATTTTGCCATCTCAATTGCTGTAGTACATCATTGGACCACTCGTGAAAGAAGAATTGCTGCCATTAATCATATACTGAGTAAAATTAGAAAAGGTGGTAAAGCGTTGATTTATTGTTGGGCATTAGAGCAAGATAAGTCACGTAGAGGTTATCATAAAGGTATGGATCAAGATATTATGGTACCATGGGTATTACAAGAAAAAGATAAGGATAAGGGTAAAGATAATATGGAAGAAGAACTGTCAAAGAATAAAGAGAAATTGAAAGTGATCAGACCAGATTTAACCAATATACCTAAACATGAAAGGTCAGAATTTATGGCACGCTGGAAAGCAGAGCAAGAAAGGAAGCGTTTAGAAGAGCAAGAAAGGCACGACAAACTAGTACAAGAAAAGTTAAGGAAACAGAAGGAAACCACTAAGTACAGATTTTATCACATGTACGTCCAGGGTGAGTTAGAAGAAGACTGTATAAGCGCCGGTGGATCCATTGTAGCTGCTGGATACGAACGTGACAATTGGTGGGTAATAACACAGAAGTGATTATATATAATATGTACTATACTCTACTAGATTAAACTAAGACTAGACTTCGCTATGATTAGGATGAATTTTTATAACGGAAAAAATATGCATTTTGAAATTTATAATGAAAAACTGCCACCTCCACATTAAGAACACTACTGGTGGTTGTAACATCGGAGACTTGTCTAAATAGCTGTCTACTCGTTTTAAATTGGCTAAATAAGTTTTGTCAGTCTTACCGTTTAGCTACCGATTCTCTTTAATCTAAGTTAGAGCGCTGCTTCTTTTATTCTGACCTTTATCTTAATTTGTTCAGCTCCATAAAAACTTTTCAACTTAATTATGCCCATAATTGGTGAAGATACTGAAAAATTTCATCTTTCTCATGAAGAAGAGGATAAATTAAATGAATTTCAAGCAATCACTAATTTCCCTGAAGATGAATTAAATATGATCATTAAACATTTAAAGAATCATAGTTGGAATCTAGAAGCTGCTTTATCACGTTATTTTGACGGTAATTGGAAAGATAATCTATTTAAAACTTTTACACCACCACCAACTACTAATTCAGCTCAAGAAAGTACTAACTCAGTGATTAATAATCCAACAAATATTATGAATATTGATTCCATTACTACTGCTGCTACACGAAATACTGTTTCACTGATACCAAAATTACCTATTGTTTATGCTTTACCAATCAATTTCAAGGATAAATTTCAAATGGTTGGTTTAAATTCTTCCAAAATTGTCAACGATTCTAAAATATCAAATAATAACATATGGTTAAATCAATTTTGGGTAATATTGTTACTACTACCAAATACTTTATTCAAAGTTTTACAATATATTTGGTTATTGATTACTGGTAGTCGTAATTTTGCAAACAACAATAAGAACAATAATAAAATTATGAAACTACCTAAAATACCAACTCATGATGAATATAATATTGAAGCAAATTTGAAATCATTAATTGTTGATGAAAGTAAATTGAAAAATATTTTAGAAATTATTAAAGATAGGAAACCATTTAATGAATCTCTACAAAGATGTAAAGATGAATTTAAATTTTTCTTAGTCATTTTGCTTGGTAATATTGATCAACATGCTTCTAGTTCTGTTGAAAGTACCAATAAAGAAATTAATTCTCAAGAAATTAGTAAAGCTAGTGTTAATAAAAATGTTGATATTAATTCAATTAATTTTGTTAAACATATCTTGACTGATGACGGTGTTTTGAAGGTTTTAGATGATTATAAAGATGATATGATAGTATATATTGGGGATGTTAATGAAATTGAGCCATGGTCGATCTGTAAAAAAATACTGAATGTTAAATACACACCTGAATGTTTCTTGATTGGTAATGTTTTAAATTCATTGGGATCTGTTAATGGCATAACAAGATTAAGTGTATTAAATAAATTGAAAATTACTACACCTAAGAAATTTCAAAATTCACTGAAGCTAACTATTGATAAATTTAATCCCGAATTAATTATAAGTAGAAATGAACAAATGGAGATTAAATTAGCCAGACAAATTAAGGATGCACAAGAATTAGCCTTTGAAGAATCTCTGATGAAGGATAAATTGAAAGATGAGCAAAATAAATTAGAAAAGTTGAAGCAACGTAATTTAAGATTAAATGGTTTACTTGATAAATTAACATGGTGTAATAAATCAATTGATTTGATTAAATTGAAATTGGACAATAGTTATGGAACTGATAAAGATACAGCTATTTTACAAATAAGAAATTCAAATGGTGAAAGATTTATAAGTAAAGTTGAAAATGATTTAACATTATATGAATTGTATTGTCATGTTGGTTGTCACATTTTTTTGTCCCAATTTAATAACAAATTTGATAAAGATGTATGGCTGGAAGCACTTATTGATAACATTGCCACATTATCAGAGGAAAATAATAATATTGTAGATAATCAAGACGGAATGAAGGAAATCAAGAATGATCTAGATGGATTGTTACAAAATATCGATCCATCAAACGTCATCAGTCACACACACGATAGAACCTCGGTATTGATTGGTAAGATACAAGATTTACTGGGCGAGACAAATAAGAAACTTGAGTTTAATTTTGAATTAGTGTCGCCCTTCCCACGTTACGTGGTGCCTCAGGACGAAGTCGTCACAATCCGCGAAATACCACAGGTGTACCCGAAGGGTAGTCTGCTGGTCGAACAGGTGGTGGACCTGGATGAGACCAGTGGGTCCGAGCCAGACAGCGAGTGATCCTGGCGTCTGTCTGTCCAACGTCCCACAGAAACCGCGCAGGACGTGGTGTAGCGATCCAAATTGGCAATGTTTAACAAACTGCAAAAAAAGTGCTGAAAAAAAACACGTCGATTTTTTCAATTTGCGTAAACAGAAATAAAGAAAACCTAATCATTTTGGTAAGTGTAGTGGAAGTGTTTGAATTCAATACTTGATTGTAACTTTTGCCACTGCCACACAACGCTGAAGAGAAGGATACATACACATATACTACTCCATTTGGTATCATCTATCCCTGAACAATCATGCAATCATCTATCGTTTCACTTATCTTAATAAGTTTATTTTCCACCATATGTAATGCATTGCATATGGATATTCCAGCCTTGAGTCATTCAGATTTGACTTGTATTCGTAATTTCGTCTCTGAGGGACAATTGGTTGTCATTTCCGTTACTTCTGATGGTCAAGTAGGTGATGGTCAAAAATTAAACCTTTTCGTTCGTGATTCTAATGGTAATGAATTTCGTAATAAGAAAGATTTTGCAGGTAATATTAAAGTTGCGTTTACTGCGCCATCTAGTACATCATTTGATGTTTGTTTTGAAAATTTATCACAATTTCAAGGTAGACAAATGAGTAGACAAATTGAATTAGACATCGAAATCGGTTCAGAAGCTCGTGATTGGAACTTAATTAGTGCTCATGAAAAATTGAAACCTATTGAAGTGGAATTAAGGAAAATTGAAGAATTAACTGACGAAATTGTTGATGAATTAGCTTATTTGAAAAACAGAGAGGAAAGATTAAGAGACACAAATGAATCTACCAACAGTAGAGTAAGAAATTTTTCAGTATTAATCATTTTCGTTTTAGGTGGTCTTGGTATGTGGCAAGTTTCCTACTTAAGAAATTTCTTCAAATCTAAACATATCATTTAATCAACCTGCTACGCTTTAATCATTTAAATTATATTGAAATATATCGATATTTTTATATTATATATATATATATATATGTATGTATGTAGTTTAAGAAGAAAAGAATATTATCAATATTTCAAGTAGCCTAACTTACCCAATACCATGGCAAAATCTAAATAAGTTATATATGTTTTCTCCCCACTATTTGCAACGGTAATTAAATCAATAATATTAAATTGTCCTCCAACAACATTAACAATTTTTTGTAAGTCTTTAACGAAAAACTTACAACTCTTGTAACTTGTTTTTGGTTGTTCAACCTTTCCGGAATTTTTAATCAATAATGACCAATATTGATCAATGATATCTAAATTATTCATATATATCAATATATAACCAATCTGTTTCATCAACCGATCGAAATCTACTAACTTAGTATCATCAATCAATAAACGATCAGTATCGATTAATGAAACTAACTCAGGATCTAGCTGCAACTTTTGGAAAAATTCAGCCATTGAACTTTGCAACAAGTCACCATCTTCATTGATATAGTGGGCAAACACCCCAAGAATTTCGTCTTCGATCTCTGTCGGTATGCGATATTTTTTGAATTGCTCTATGCTGTTTTCCATCTTAGTCTGAGTATACTCTGGGTACCAGTATATGTATTACTATGGGTATTGTTATTGTTACACTATGTGAAAAGTTACCCTTCGTTTTCCGCATCGCAATTTGAAATAAAAACGACTTTTTTTCAATTCTTCGTCTTAAACAGACTTTTGAAATGACCAAACACACAACGCAATATGGACAATCCAGACTCCTTGAAGAGGGATAGGGATACGGTGAAGGCCGAAGAGGAAAGTGCCGTCGTGGAGGTCTCCAAGAGTGTAGATAATACGGGCGGTGATCATGAGGATATGTCTGAATCAGACCAAAATATAAATAATAACAGTACTAAGGATTCTGATAATGTTGACTCTGATAAACACAGTAAGAGTATTGATAATGATGAAGAACAACAGGAACAACAACAAAAACACCAAGATCAACAAGAAGAGAATAATAGCACAGACAATAAAATTGATGATAAAACAAATACTGATAATAATAATAATAATAATAATAATAATAATGAAGCGGATGAGGTTGAAGATGATGATGAAGAAGATGAAGATGACGATGAAGATGAAGACGATGAAGAAGGTGGTCCAACGAAAAGACAAAGACAAGAAAGAAATAGATTCTTAGATATTGAAGCTGAAGTTAGTGAAGATGAAGAAGATGATGAAGATGATGAAGAAAGCGAGTTGGTAAGAGAAGGTTTTATTACTCACGATGATCACGATGCTGATGATGAAAATAATAATAATCTTAACAGAGATGATAGATTACACAGAGAACTGGATAGAAATTTAACTAAAACTTCTGAAGAAGACGCACAAAGATTAGCAAAAGAATTAAGAGAACGTTATGGTAGATCAAGCTCAAAACAATATAGAGACGCTACACAAGATGGATATGTACCACAACGATTTCTTTTACCAAGTGTTGATACTGCCACTATTTGGGGGGTACGTTGTAGACCTGGTAGAGAAAAAGACTTGGTAAGAAAATTATTAAAGAAGAAATTCAATTTGGATAGAGCTATGGGTAAGAAAAAATTAAAAATTTTATCCATTTTCCAGAGAGATAATTATAATGGTAGAATCTATATTGAAGCACCAAAACAATCAGTTATTGAAAAATTCTGTAATGGTGTACCTGATATTTATATTCAACAAAAATTATTAATCCCAGTGCAAGAATTACCACTATTACTAAAACCAAATAAATCTGATGATGTTAATTTAGAAGAAGGTAATTATGTTCGTATAAAGCGTGGTATTTATAAGGGTGATTTAGCCGTTGTAGATCAAATTTCTGAAAATAATTTGGAAGTTATGCTTAAAATTGTACCAAGATTGGATTATGGTAAATTTGATGAAATTGACCCTGTAACAAATCAAAGGAAACCAAGAAGAAACACATTTGCCAATAGAGCAACACCTCAATTATTCAACCCTACAATGGCATTAAGATTAGATCAAGCTAATCTATATAAGAGAGACGATCATCATTTCACTTATAAAAATGAAGATTATATTGATGGTTATCTTTATAAATCATTCAAGATTCAATTTGTTGATACCAAAAATATTGAACCATCAGTGGAAGAATTGTCTAGATTTGGTTCTAAAGATGGTACAGTGGATTTAACCCATATATCACAAACTATTAAAAAGCATCAAGCACAAAGAGTTACTTTCCAACCAGGTGATCGTGTTGAAATTTTAACAGGTGAACAACGTGGCTCAAAAGGTATGGTCACTAAGACGAGTACTGAGATTATTACAGTTAAATTACCTGAATTCCCATTGAAACCATTAGAATTCCCCATTTCAACATTAAGAAAAATTTTTGAACCTGGTGATCATGTAACAGTTATTAACGGTGATCATCAAGGTGATGCTGGTTTAGTCTTAATTGTTAAGCAAGGTCAAGTAACATTCATGTCAAATCAAACGAGACAAGAAGTTACCATTACAGCAAATAATTTATCTAAATCTATTGATTCAACACCAACTTCCAGTGAATACTCACTACATGATATTGTTGAATTGAGTGCAAAAAATGTTGCTTGTATTATTCAAGCTGGTCATGATATTTTCAAAGTCATTGATGACGCTGGTAAGGTCATCACTATAACTAAAGGGTCTATCTTAAGTAAAATTGATACAAACCGTATACGTATTGCCACTGTTGACAGTAAAGGTAATGAATTGAAAATTGGTGATACAATTATTGAAAATATTGGTGCCCGTAGAGAAGGTCAAATTATTTTCATTCATAGTCAGCAATTATTCGTCGTCTCTAAAAAAATAACAGAAAATGCTGGTGTATTTGTTGTTAATGCATCAAACATTGAAGCTGTTGCTTCAAAAGGTAATAATAACTTATTAAATAATACATTAGATTTAACTAAGATGAATCCAGATATGATATCTAAGATGAATCCACCATCTATGAATGGTAATAACCCAGCACAACCAAAAATGCAAATGGGTCGTGAAGTTGCCATTGGTAAAACTGTCAGAATTCGTGCAGCAGGTTATAAAGGTCAATTAGGTATTGTAAAAGATGTTAATGGTGATAAGGCTACCATTGAATTACATTCCAAGAATAAACACATTACTATTGATAAACACAAGCTAACATACTATAATCGTGAAGGTGGTGAAGGTATAACATATGATGAATTAGTTAATAGACGTGGTAGAGTACCACAGGCAAGAATTGGTCCAAGTTATGTTTCACAACCAAGAGGTATGCATAATGACCGTAATATGGACTTCCCAATAGGTGGTATGAATAATAATAATGTTTTACCAGGTGGTATGACACCTGGTTGGAATTCTTTTGATGGTGGTAAGACACCAGCTGTTAATGTCATGAATACAAATTCTGGTCCAGGTTCAACATCTACATGGGGCGGAGCTTCAAATTGGGGAGGACAAACACAAGGTTCGACATCTACATGGGGTGGTGCATCAGCTTGGGGTGGTCAAGGTACTGGTGCTACTTCTACATGGGGTGGTGCATCAGTTTGGGGTAATAAATCAGCATATGGTGGTGCTTCAACTTGGGCTGCTAGTGGTGAAAATAACGGTGCACAATCAACTTGGGGTGGACAAAATGGTGACAAGTCTGCATATGGTGGTGCCTCAACTTGGGGAAATAATACCACAAGAAATGATGGTAATACTTCCACTTGGGGAAATACCGATAATCAAGGTAATAAATCAAATTATAATAATGGTAATAATAGTACCTGGGGTAATCATTAAAGAAAAATCATGAAAGTATACTAAGAGTCAAGAAAAAAAAGACTTGATTGGCAAAAAAAATAGTAAAAACAATAGTCATACTTGTAATTTATAAGGATTATAAGAAACACCAAAAAAATTATATATATACACATTGTTAAGGAATATTGATACTAAATTTTACCAATATCCTGTAAAGTAAAAAACAAAAATCGTATATCTCGTATACAAATTAATAACTATTATCTACACGAAATGTATAATGTTGTAATCTAGTTTAAACAAAGTGGTTTATTATTATGAAATCTTTATGGATAGTCATTTCATGGGGTTTACTGCAGCTGTTTTTATAAGAGCTTTCTAAATATTGACATGTAAACTACATATGCACGAATATATAATGACAAAGTAAAGAATTATGGTTTTCTAGACCAATTAATTGGCTTCCTTTCAGTAATTTTTCTTGGTTTAGCTTCTTTGAACAAGACATGCTTCATAACCCTTGGATCATATCTCATTTGAGTCACTAAAGGAGCACCTTTTTTAATGGAGATGTAGCGACAGTAGTTAGTTCCTGCAGTCGAAATGAGCTTAATGACAGATCTCTTCACTTTGGCAGGCATTATATTGAGATGGGTAATATCGTTACAACAAAAATTATTCTGCTTGCTTCAATTTGGTATATGGTTCTTTCAGCTGGAAGCCAAACTTCGAAAAATATTGAACATTTAGGGGTTGTAATTAGGGCTCTTCAGTTTTACAAGTTGTAGACCTATGTTAGTGTATCACTTGTGACGAGAGCCCTGTAATTCTGAAAATTTTTCAAATTTTTGAAAAATCAGAAAGTGAGAAATTCGAACAGTTTATTAATCATAGCTAACACATTTGAAAAATAATCAATTTATCTTGGAAGATTGATCATGTCTGTAGTTCAAGCACCTGAAATCATTGATAATGGTGATGGTACCAAATCTATAATTACATATAAGATTGAAAATGGTGAAAAATACAAGATTACTCAAAAGATTAAAGAAGTTAAAGTGATAGAAAAGGTTCACAAAGCTGTTGCCGAGAGAAGAAAATGGGCCAAATATGGCCAAGAGAAAAATGTACCACCAGGACCAAATAATGCGACTACACAATTAGGTGATGAAGTCGAATTAAATTTAGCTAGAAATTGGAAACAAGTAGAACATGACAGAGCCCAAAAGGCTAAAGAAGTTTCTGTTAAGACAATTAGTTGTAAACATTGTGGTGCTGATCATTATAGTATGAATTGTCCATTTAAGAGTATATTGGAAGAAATTGCTCAATTAGAGAATCCAGATTCTATGAAAGATGTTACTAATGAAATTGATATCACTGCAAATAATGTTAAATTAGATGAAAAACCTACTGGTGCTTATGTCCCACCAAGTCGTCGTGCCGGTGCAAAAGATCCATCATCAGATGCTTATAGAGACTCTAGAGAACGTGATGATTCATGTACATTAAAGATCATGCAATTAAATGAAAATGCGGATGAAAATACATTAAGATCAGAATTATTATTTCCATTTGAACCAATTCAAAGATGTACAGTGGTTAGAAATAGAGAAACTGGTAGATCCAGAGGTTTGGCTTTTGTTACATTTTCTAGTGAAGAAATGGCAGAAAAGGCTTTACATATCTTAAATGGTAGAGGTTTCATGAATTTAATCTTAAGTGTTGATTGGTCAAAGCCAAAGCCACCAAACTAATTATTTATTTAGGAAATAATTAAATTAAGTAAGTCCATTAAGTAAATAGTCTTTATGTAAAATAATTCTATAGTAAGATATATCAATTCAAAAAAAAAAAGAGCAAATTCTTTCAAATTTTATATTTTGTTTTAATTTCTTCCGATTTATGTCAAAAAACGCTTGTTTATATTTTTTGTTTATATGCGATGGATTACATACTATTTATTTTCAATTTAGTTGATTTCCAAGCACTCAAACATTCTTTAATCCAATCTAACATTGATTTAGTAATGTTTTTCAACATTAAATTTAAATTATCATTAATAAATTTAATTAAATTGATTGCACTATTTAATGTTGATTTATTAACTTGTTCTATATCACGTTTAATTAAAATTTCACAATCTTTCAATTTATTAATATCTTTTTCAATTTTAATAATTTCTTGATCTCTTTCTAATTTAGTTAAAAATTCAGGTTCAATTTGACCGAATTTATTTGTTGCTCTTTTATTTAATTTTTTTTTCTGTTTTTGTAATTGTAATTGAAGAACATTTTCATCATTATCATTTAATTGTTGTTTCATTAATTTAGCCATTGTAGTAGAATTATGAATATCTTTATTTAGGGCATTATCAAATTTTTGTAATTTTTTTTCAAAATCTTTTAATTCTTCTAGTCTTATTTTACTCATCTTAATTGTATTCATGATTATATGATATTGTGAATACTTTAAATTTTTGAAAATAATTACTCTTTTAGAATCCATTAAAAATTTAATAATATCATCTAGTGGTTCTTCTATAATATTTTGAATATTTTCAATAAGTATCTCTAAGCTGACGTAATTAACATCAAATGAATGACCAGTCATTTCAATAATTTCACTTAATAATGAAATTACATTATTATCATTATTATTATTACCATTCTTATTATCTATTATCGAATTATTTTCTAATGAGAAGGCATTATAATAAGCACCTAAGTCAGCTAATTGAGTTGTTAAAGAATGAATATGAAATTTACTATTTTTAATTTTATTCAAAATTGGTTTTAAAATGTTTAAATAGATATTAATTTTCTTTTCAATTTGATCAAATTTTTTTTCAATTGATGATTCATCACTACCAATTGAATAATTTAGTGGTAATTTTGTTAAAGTTGTTGGTGATGGTAATAACAAATGTAAAGGTGATGGTTTTGTTGGATTTAAAGGTGGTGCTAGTAATATATTTGTTGGTAAAATTGAGATTGGTGGTGAATTAATAACATCTTTCCATATATAATCAGGATTTAAAAATTTTTGGAAAATAATATTTTTTTTAATCTCTAAAATATTATTACAATTATTCAAAAATGCAGTAAATCTTCTTTTCCTTTTTTCAATTATTTTAGAATCATATTGTGCATTAATTGGATTTAAAAAATATTTCATTATGGAATGTTTAGATGGTATTGGTGGTATAATGACTGTGGGTAAAAGCTTGGTCAATAATTGATGTAATGAATTAAATTCAGAATATCTTCTAATAACTTGTAAATTATTATATTTAATTGTGTAACCAATGGCATGTTTCCCCCAAGGATCATTAAACTCACCAGAATCGATGATTTGAATGAAATCATTTGAATCACTATTTGAGAAATTATTATGATCAATTTTATTAGTGTGAGCGTTATTAAATTTAAAATTTGAATTAATATTTGAAAATGAACTTGAATTTGTTGGAATAATAACAGAATCATCAATTGTAGAGTTACTAAAATTATGAATATTATTATGATTATTAATATTAGCATCAGTATTTGTAATATTATTATTATTATTATTATTATTATTATTATTAGATACTAAAGAGGAGGAAGATTTATTTGATGATTTATTTGATAAATCTGTTGAAATTGAAGTTGATGAACTATTAACTAAATAATCTTGACTTTTATTTGTATTAATTATATTATTCATTAAATCTTGATCAATTAAATCATTTTCATTAGATGAATTGGAAATACTGGTGTTTCTATCAGTTGAGGTTGATGTTGAAGGGGTTGTTGTTGGGAAATCATTTCCATGAGTAATGTCAGTAATATTTGCCTGCCTAGAGGGATCAGCGATACTAGCATTATCATATAAATAGTTTGGTTTAGAATTAAGATCTAAAGTATCAAAATTGATCTTTGTGTCACTATTTAATAAGATGTCTAAGTTATTGCTCTGCGACAGTTTATTATCGAAAGTATTTGATAATAAAGAGTTTAAACCAGAGGCAAACATGTGGTCTGTGCCGGCAAATGGGTTGTTATCATCTAGATCATTTAAGCTGTTATGCATTGAAGTTGGAATATTGTCACTAGGGCTGTCAGAAGTATTATAATAATTACTATCCGTATTGCTGTTGTTGTTATTGTTATTTGGAGTAAGATCCACGTCTGAATTTGAATAAGAGACTGCTATTGAGTCACTATTTCCAGTCGCAAGGTGTGTACTGTTGTTGTTGTTGTTGTTGTTGTTGTTGTTGTTGTTGTTGTTATTGGTGGTGTTGGTGGTGTCATTGTTGTCTATGTAGTTCATTGTTGTATCTGGTGGCTAACAAGAGTTCGTCCTTTACAAATTGCGGAAATCGAAATACAAATATTTTTTTGTAATTTGGCCGGAGCCGCCCAGCCACGGGACCGAATTTCCTTCTAGAAGAAGCCCACTAGAAGGAGATGCTAGGAGCAGCCGCAGGAAAGCTAGACGGAGGCCCAACGAGAAATTAGAAGGAGACTCCCTCTGCGGCTGTTGCCGGGTTCTCACGAAGAGCATCATCTATTCTTTATATACATACGATAATATAGTGTAGCATGGTGCAATATATGTTAAGTTCTAAGGGGACCTTCACTGTGTGTGTGTAGCTGAGTCGGTGTCTCCAGGCTTCACTGCCACGAACAGCATCATCGGGGTGAATATCTTCTGTTCACCACCTTTCACCAACCCGCTCGCTGCGTTTTCTAATGCCTCTGTGATCTTTACCGAACCTTGTGGTGCCAAATGCAATCTTTCCAAAGTGCCCAATAACAGATTGGTCAGTTTTCTACCAATGTACGAAGTTCTTATAAAAGTGGTTAAATCACTTATCGATTGAATATATTTCCAATCACCTGTTAGTGGATAGTACCACGGAATTTCATCGTTACAATCAGCCAAATCTTTCTCTAATTGGATTTGGAATCCACTATCAATTAATGCTTGACGAGCCACATCAATGCTATACAACTTGGGGATACCATCACCTAATTCAATTTCATATGCAATTTGTTGATGTTCCTTATTACTTGGATTGTATTTATGTGTCATAACCCATTCATAAACTGCAAATGTACCACCTGGTTTTAAAACTTTAAAAATTTCTGAATAACATTTAGTTAAATCTGGTGCATGTACAGTGGCCTCAATGGCATAAATTTTATCAAATTTATTCTCTGGGAAATCACTTATTAGATTCATAAAATCCGATTTAACAAAATTTAAATTGTCTTGTAAATTATTATATTTGGCATAATAATTAGCTCTCTCAATTTGATAATCATTATTATTAACACCAATAATTTTACAATTAGTAAAATTAACAATTTCTGTAGCGGGTCCACCAACACCACAACCAACATCTAATACTAAATCATTCTCCTTTATATTTGCCATCATAGCAAGATAATGTTCATGTCTAGCAATGGCAGCTTGGAATGATTCACCTTTATGAAATCTACAAAAATGGAATGAACGACCCCAACCATATTCATAAAAATCTGTCACTAAATTATAATAAGAATGTGTTGTTTCATTATAATTTTCCAATCTTTTTTCAGTGTCGTTATCATCTTTATTATCCCAATTAGATAAATATTTATCCACTTCAAGTCTTTGGTAATTTTTATCCTTAGATAAAATTGATTTAAGTGATGACTTTGTTATTATCTTTTCACCATGTAATTGCTTAGTTATAGTTTTCTGTCTTTCCCTTAATTCCCGAGTAGCTTCATTCATTGTGGTGATAAGATATATGAATACCAATATATATATATTACTTAGCGTAATTTATATATTGTACACTATATACTATGACAGTGCATCTTGTTCATTTATATATAAACAGAAAACAAACGACTGTTGAAGGAGAAAACGGACACAAAAGGGAACTAAACGGTTTCGAATCGAATTTTGCGTTTTGAGTTCCCGACGGATTTAACAGAACGGAGAACTGGAGTTTTTGGGTCCTTTTTGTCCCGTCGGCTGTTGCTGTCGTTTAGCGCTGCGACCAAAACGGGAAAAGGAGGAAAACAAGATTCGTTCAGCATCGCTGCGTAAGCAGGTGCCACGTGACACACTGCTGACGCGCGCCGCTGACTAACAGGGCATGTGACCCACAGCACCCACACACCCCAGCTGGATTGGCCGTTTACCAAAAAAAAATTACGTAATGAGCTTTTTTTTCATAATTTGATTCGTCAATATTCTGGAAAGAAAACGGTTTTTTCAAATTTAAACGGAAGAGCAGCAAAGAAAGTTTGTATTACTTTTTCATCTTCATTTTTGATATATTCCATCTATAATAGAATTAACACCATTAATTACAAAACAAATCCAATAAAGAAGAAAACTACTAGAAAAAGATATACTTTACGATTAACACTACAATATATTAAAAGGTTAATAAATACATATAGTAATCCTTTCGTCCTCTTTTTGTTTTCCTCTTCTAACACATTACTAAGAAAGAAAAAAAAAACATCACAATCTAAAACTCTTTATTTTGAACCTTTGCCATTGTATTTACATATACAATACAGTCTGCTATATCAGTAATTACTATAAAGTTAAAACTACCAAAAGAATATCCATTTTTTTTGTGTTTGAGACTTTTCCTTTTTTTCCATTACTAATATCTTTTCGACAGAATTATACATCCCCAGTTTTTTCTCCTTTTCAAATTATAAATAAATGACTACGACCACCTCAACTTTGAAAAGAGGTTTAGATCTTAACGATTCTTCAAATAACTCCTTAACGGATGATAATGTTGACAGTTTAAATAACCATAATAATATTCCTTCAAGAACTAAAAATTCAGATAATTTGGATACACATAATAATAATAATAGTAATAAAAAAGCTAACAGTAAAAAGGTAAAACCAACTGATAAGGACGCCAAAGCTAAAAGAACTGAACAAAATAGAGCTGCTCAAAGAGCCTTTAGAGAAAGAAAGGAAAGAAAAATGAAAGAATTGGAAGATAAAGTTGAAAATTTAACTAATATTCAAAAACAAAATGAAATCGAAACAGATTTTTTAAGAAATCAATTAATTACTTTAGTCCATGAATTAAGAAAATATAGACCTGATACTTCAAATGACTCTAAAGTTTTAAATTATTTACAGAAAAAAAATTTATACAATTTCAATGACAGTAATAATAATAATAATAATAATAATAATAATAATAATAATAATGATCCGATGAAATCGAAATTTGATTTTACATTCAATAATAATACCAATAACATAAATGAAACAAATAATATTAATAATACCCAAAAATATAATTTAACACCAAGTGGTAGTTCAGTTACTTCAAATTCATCAAATGATGGTTTGTTAAATAACTCAAAAATGGATAATTTAATATTAACAAATAATATGAATTCAAACTCATCGGTTAATTCTTCAATAAATAATTTGAATTCAAACAATATGAATAATATTCGATTTAATAATACTTATAGCAATACTTCTTCACCTTTAAATGGTAACGTTATTAGTAATACCAATAATTCAATGCCAAATGATTCTACTAATCATAATAATACTGGTAATAGTAATAATTGGTTAGATAATATGTTATCTGATAATGATTTTTTCACTCAACAATTATTTACTATGAACAATAATATCATTAATAATAGTAACACGAACAATTTTAATAATAATATTTCAATTCCGACATCTTCAAGAACAAGCAGTATTTTGAAGACACCACAATTTAGTACTACAAATAGTTCATTGAAAAATAATTCAACCTCCTCGGAAATAAATAATGAATTTAATCATAAAAATAGTTTTGATAAAAAATTTGGTAATGTTGTGTTTAATGTTAGCAATAACAATAATAACAGCAATAACAATAATAACAGCAATAATAATTCACCCAATTTAGTTAATAGTATACCAGCGAGTTCATCACCGTTTACAAGTTTAACACCAAATTTTAATGGTAAATATAATGATAATTTAATCAATAATGAAATCAATTTTGAGGATCAATTTGATGAACAAGTTAATGATTTTTGTGTTAAGATGAACCAAGCTTGTGGTACAAGACTTAATCCAATTCCTAAAAGAAATGGTAGTAATAGCATTACTGGATTAACACCTGATGATTCAAATAATGCTCAAAATTATTCGATCTTATCATCTTATAATGGTATTAATGATTTAAATACATTTAATAACAATAATAATAGTAATATTGCTACAACTGCTAATGATAATAACACTACTTCACCACAATTAACTACTTGTTCTACGAAGAGTGGCGACAGTTCAACTCTTTCACCGTTTATCAATTTAAATAACGATTCACCAAATGGATTAGATAACAATAAACAATCAAATAAAGATTCACTTCAATTTGAATTAAATAATGATTTTGAGATACCTTTTATTAATACTTTCATGGCTTTCCCAAATACTGCTAATGGTAATACTATTTCTGATTCAGATAATAATAATAATAGCAACAATAGTAATAATCTTTTCTTTAGGGATACTAATGGAAATAACAATTCGTTTAAGGATATAAATGATGATGATGAAGATGATAATGATGATGATATTAACGAAATTGTACCATCTAAAGATGGTACATTATTAAAGTGTTCAGAGATTTGGGATAGAATTACTACTCATCCAAAATATTCTGATTTAGATATTGATGGATTATGTGGTGAATTAATGGCCAAGGCTAAATGTTCTGAAAGAGGTGTCGTGGTGACTTCAGATGATGTTAATTTAGCATTCAAAAAGCATGTTAAATGAACAAACGAAACATTCTAACTAAGTTGAAAGAGACTATTCTTTAGTGCTTTTATTTCTTCCATTTTATAAGTTTCATATTAAAGTATATTCAAGATTGCTTTTTGACCTGTTATCTTGCTGGAGACGCGTACTTGTCCAGTGTAAGACGACAAGAACAGCGGGGGTTAACCATTACAGTGACAGCGGTAATCTTACTCAATAGTACATTCCACTGGTGTCTGTTTAGCTGACATTTTGTATATTAGCTTGCGGTAGTATTTATTCGTATTCCGTATGTGTAGTTGTGTGAATATATTTGATTTTGTGACATTTTGCTGGCGGGGGACACAGAGCGGTTCTGCCTGGCGCTTTCTGCCTAGCATAATGTGTCCCCGTCTAGCCCTCCGTCTAGCTCTCCGTCTGGCTGTGTGTCCGCCCGGCTGGCGGTCCCGCTGCGAGTCCACCCCACGTGACCTGGCGAAAGACGAGTTGAAAAACCGATTTGAAGGGCCACTTCAGCTGCAGTTCGTGACACCACTAACACCTCTATACAACTGACTTTACACCTTATACACACCTTATACACACCTTATATACACCTTATATACTCAATCTTCCATCTCCTACATGGGGTCCTCGTGGTCAACACTGCTGTACAACCGTCTCTTAGGCGAAATATACCTCGTCTTCTTCTCTAGCAGACACCTTCTGACATTCGATGATCTCGGTTTCGACATAGACACAACCTCCACCATGGTCGAATGCCGAAACAACAATACCAGTATAGAAAACGAGGTATGTGATTCCTCTACGAAGCGTTCAAGACAGGTTGGCGATCTCCAACAGAAAAATAGTGTCTTCGCTAAAGCTTTACAAAGAGTACAAAGATCCAATATTATGGTAACGAATCATACCATGCAAAACGATACAATAAACCTTAGGGTTAAAGATGATTATCAGACTAACTTGGATTATAACCTTTTCTGTTTCATGAAGGACGAACAAATGATATATCATGCTAATCATTCATCACTGAGAAAAATTAAATATAGCCAAAATAATAGTAGTAATAATAATTCAAAGCAAGATATAAATAATATTGGTACGCCAAAAAATAGGAAAATTTTAAAGAGAAATAACTTATCAAAATTTGATAATTCACTCGCATTGGTCATAATTAAATTTAGAGATAAGTTAGATAATATTAAGATAAAAAAAATTGAATTAATTAGTAATGATATAATAAATGCCATCAATAAAAATAATATTTTATTGAACAAAAATTATTCAATGGAATTATTATTTAATAGAGTTACTAATGAATGGTATTTACCAAATTTAAAATTGCCAAAGGGTTTATACAAATTCAGATTCTTGATTAACGATAAACATTTATTCGTGTCTAATTTTTTACCTATATTAAATAACATTACAAAACATCATGATGATGATGATGAAAATGATGATGATAGTTTGGTAAATTGGTTTAAAAATAACGGTTTAACTACAGTCATTGAACCTTATTGTAATCCAAATACAAATTTTCAAAATATTGTAGATCTAGATGAAAAAAATTCTGATGATAACAAATTTAATACAAGTAAATTTAAATCAAATCACATAATTAACTCCATAAAGAAGAAGGAATCACTTACGTATTCAAATGAGACTCCGACTCTATTCATCTTTGATGATAATAATAATTGTAATAATTATCATAACAAAATTGATTCTCAAACAGATTACTTCAATTTGGAAAATTCTGACATTTTCAATAATTCAATAATTGATGAAAGGCAATCAACTATTTTTAACTATCTTCAACATAAATATAATACAAATATTGAGCAAGCTGAAGTTAATTTCTTAAAGAAATGGAAATTGAAAAATTTACCTGATTATTTCAATGAAATTGACTTAAACCCCATTAAATACAATAGAAGTTTAGCTAATATTCCATCTTTGCATGTTAATTTAAATAGATTAATACTACCTATCTTACACAGTAAGGAAACAAATTTTAATGAATTTAATAATGATAATGAAAATGATAACGATAATGATAATGATAATGATAATGATGATAACATTTTTGCAAGTAGCTGTATTGTTAGATACCATGATAAATTAGTAACACAAATTTTATATCAACCATTAGAATAAATAAAAAAAACACTTTCTGTTTTTGTTTTGTACAGTTCCCAAACTTCGTTTGTTTGTTTGTTTGTTTCGTTTGTTTTTAACTGTCTTTGCATTATGGTTTTTGCATCTGCATTCTTAACGTTCTTATTCAATCTTAACTTTGAGTTTTCAAAGATTATTCATAACTTCCGTTCTAGTCATGGTTTGAGAGACAATTACTGAAATATATTTATATACACATATTTTAGTATGTATGTCCTTTTAAGTGTATTTACGTATATATATATACTTATATTGGTATGTGTGTGTTATTTATGTGCCGATAATCGAATATAAACCATATTTTCTGAATAAATTTAAATAGTAATAGCATCAAGTTAGAACCAAAAAAAAATTAAAGTCTTTCTTGATAAGCGTTATTGATAGTACTGTTACATCATGATACAAATTTTATCCTTATCATTTTGTGTCCTTCCACTAGATCTCTTAAATTTTTTCATCTTTTGTTTCCATTTACCAGCTTCATTGTCACCATTTATCCTCTTATTTGGTAAACTTTTCCATCTTTCAACAGATTGCATCGTCTTCTTGTAATCATTAACTGCATTATTTTTCACCTTATTGTTAGATGATGCATTTGTAACAACATCATTATTATAATCAAGATTATCATTACCAGAATTTTCATGATTATTCTCTTCTTCATCTGACATATACGATTCATCATCTCTATACCCACTAACATTACTTCTCTTCCTATATGCCCATTCTCCAATACTATTGACGGTTCTAATAGATCTATGAGCAATCGTAGTATTCGTAATCATCCTTTTCGGTTCATACATCTCTGGTTCAGCTGTATTATTTTCATCATCACTTTCATCATATAGAAATTTAGGTGAATTATCATTTTCAAAATCATCATAATCATTTATAATATCATCAGTTATATCATTGTATTGATTAAAATTAGAATTTGCATGCATTTGTTTATTATCGAACAAATGATCATTATTATCTGTTGTTACATCAGAATCCACAACTACCATCGAATAGAAAAGAATCTTATGCATTTTGGCACCTAGTGCAAATAATTCCTTTAATGTTAACATAGTTAAATTATTCATTGAAAATTTAGAATCGTACAATATCCAATCATCACTGACATTTGCCTCATTAACTAAATTATTAGATTGTCTAATTGCAGTGAAAAGCTCTTTATTTTGATTAATTAGAAGACCACTTTGTAAAACAAGTCTAAAATGTCCATAAGATGGATTATTGATTGAAATTGATGGTAAGATAGAATAAGCTGACATTTCAGACTCTAATGACGATATTGATGCACTAGTTGACGTAGATGATGTAGAATATGATGATAAATATGATGATTCTGAAACGATACTGGAAACGTATGAAACGTTATCATCAATTAAATCTTCTCGTGGTATATTTGAGCTGCTAATTGAGTTTATATCACTGTTCACTTTCACCACTACAGCATCATTAATAATATTATTTTGTGAATAAGTTTCGGAATCTGGAGTATTATCATGTTCAGTGATAAGATTTTCGCATTGTGATAATGAGTTTGAAACGCTGTAATTTTTCACTCTCGCTAATTCATAAGTTTTAATGTTATTATCAGTATTGATAGCAGTAGTATCAGAATTGAAGTATTTGTTGGCATGGTTGTTAAAACTGTTTAAGCTATAATTAATGCTACTATTATTACCG
Organism: Grigorovia humatica; assembly: GCA_030462875.1. Classification (NCBI taxonomy): domain Eukaryota; kingdom Fungi; phylum Ascomycota; class Saccharomycetes; order Saccharomycetales; family Saccharomycetaceae; genus Grigorovia; species Grigorovia humatica. The sequence goes on along the minus strand of JAMSGM010000026.1, from coordinate 3,067 downwards.
TAATCATCGCCATTATAAAAGCTATTAATGGAGACTAATTCAGAAGCTGGAGGTGTGAAGGTATGACCATTAGCATGTAGCAAAATATTTGAATTGGTACTTGTATTGTTACAATTAGTGTAATCATTCTCTTTCTTATTAGTCATATTATCATTTAAATGTTGTCGTATATTAAGTCCGTTATTGATCTTATGATGTGATAAATTTAATACAATTGAACTTTCATTGTCTTCCATACTGCCAACTTCATTATTTGGGTGATCTTCAAGAGCTGAGTCAATTATAGAAGGGTTAACGTTAGTTATATCAGCAGACTTGGGAACATTATTTGTATTTGTGATGAATGAGTTTGATGAAACGGGTAGCAGCGTACTATTGTTGAGAGTATGACTTTTTGTATTTTTTATCTTGGAACTGTAATTATCATGAGCTTGATCAGTACTTTTACGTGAAGTTAAATTGGAATTCTCCAAAATGTTGGTTTGATCCCTGGAGATGTCTTTAATATCCAATTGAGATATTGGTGATAAAATCGAAGTTACATCAGCATTCTCAATATTTTTGGTTCCAAGTTTTGTATTGTTATCATTATAAGATTTTAGTGAGATTGATCTTAAGTTCTCTGCAGATTGGTTGATTGACTTATTGGCATTGCTATCAAGTTCATTATTAGCAATATTTTTCGAGCAAATATTATTATCAGATTTATTTGGATTTAATGAGTGCAAAAAACTTGGGTCGTTGAAATTATTTACTTTATCTATTAGTAGGTAATGGTTTTCATGATTGTAACAATGTTCATTTGTCAATTTTTGTATTGAAATGTTAGTTAAATTATCTAATTGGAAATAGTCTTTCAGAAAAGTTTCTAAGATGGAGATATCACTATGGACATTATCAGGTATAGAAATTAATAAAATCTTATTATTTTCGTTGAAAGATTCAGAATCATTATTCAAAGTGTTTGAATTATCGGTAGTAGTATCAGTACCATCCTTCGTTGTTTTAAAGTTGACATTAGATTGGCTAGTAGTTGTGATCTTATTTTGAAAGAAATGTGAATTTAAAAATCTTTTCAAAAGTGTAAATTTCAATTCATTTGTAGTTAGTTCTTCAAAATCACCAGATCTTATATTTCTTAAATACCAAGACCATAACCCATTTTCATCATTTTCATAGTAATCATTAACCTTTACTGATGGCATAATACTTTGAAATTATTTTTTTTTGGCTTTGGTTTTGATGTAGTGATTTAAAATAAGTGTTTCTCTGAATATGTTCTTCAATTCTTAAAAATATAATTTGATGGTTTAGTTTATAGTTTGAGTTAGTCTGAATAAAGTTTTCTTTGGGCTTGAATGTGTTCTTTTTTCTTGGTTGGGATATATTAATATAATGCAAATTTGAGATTTGAATAGCTGATAATAAAAACAAAATAGTATTAACGAGTACAAAATAGTAAGTTCTTTGTGACTTAATTCAATGGGTATAATACAGTTGAATTGCAAAATGAAATGGAAAGAAAAAAAAATTGTTGAATATGCTCAAATTTTCAATTGAAAGGAAAGATTAATCTCAAAATGACGAAACTGATAGCGTAGTTTGGTTTGACTTTATGAAAAATGTAAGTAAGAATCTAATTTAAAAAAAGAATAAATAAAATGGTCAAATGATTTCGATGAGAGATAAAGTTATTTTTAGTTGATAGCCTCTATCTAAGAAAAACTAATAAACAAAATAGACGATGAAAACCCGACTATTGTAAATAAAATATTTTTCCAAAGACAAGAATGAGTGAGAATAGAAAAAAAAAAATAATATAACCAAAAAAAAGTTGTAGATTAACTTTTATTAATAGTTTAAAAGTTTCAAATCTATCTATTGTGAGTATTTCAGCAAAAAGATTAAGCCAAAGCGAAATATCGTTCTTACTGAACTGCAGATAAAGAGCTTTGTATAACAAGTTTTGTAATACTACGTGCAAAACAACAAGTACTAGATTATATAAATGATATATACGTAATTGAAATGGGAACAGTTATTATGCAAATTGAAAAAAAATAAACACAAATGACGCAAATAAACTTTTGCAAACAATGGCAAACTGTTTTCAAGATGGTTGCTAGAATTATTTACAGTGGTATTAAATTTAAACAAGGATGCGAATACCCGAATTAATAGGGAAATTATCAGTACGAATTGTCTTTATTCTTTTTTAGAAGTGCGGCTAACACATCGACGGAATTTTCTTTAGCGCTGTCAACACTTAGAATAAATACTATTCTTATTGCATTTATGGTACAAACTGCAGGAAATTCGACCATCTTAGTTATTACACTCACCCTTTTACGTGATACCTAGTAACTGGATGTTTTATTTGTGATGCTCACTTCATAGTTTGGTCTTTTTAGCGATTTCATAGTAGTGAAACTTGACGTAAAATTGAAGTTTTGCTTTGCGCGGTTTTTTGAATCATTAACGAAAAAAAATATGATTAATGAGATCTCCAAATTCGTTGTACGTGTGTTTCTGAGAGAGGCAAGTCGGATTTTTTTCAAAATTCCCTCAATTTTGACTCAAAAAAAAGAAATTGCAAACGCGTTTTGAAAAATTCCGCGTTTGGTATTGAAAATTGTGTCACGTGATCGGTAGTACCAGATGCAAAATATCTGATATGTTAAAATAGAGCACGTGAGAACGCAAGAGCTCACTTTGCTCTAAAATCAAGTCCAGCAAAGTATTTTTTTGATTGGCGTAAATTAGTGGAAATCAAAGTGATTTTCGTTTACAATTTAATTCATTGATTTGAGTAGTAAATTCCAGTTCAAAAAAATGCAATTTTGGATTCACAAAAAACGACAACTGCAGGATTCGAACCTGCGCGGGCAGAGCCCAAAAGATTTCTAATCTTACGCCTTAACCACTCGGCCAAATTGCCATATATTAATTGTTGTAATGTAAATTAACTTATAATACCTTAATACAAGATTTAGGGTGAAACCAATAATAAAATGAACCAAGGTAATGGCGATGTTATTATTCAAATTCTAGATGTTTTCTTATAAAA